>OY735257.1:9114804-9221243 GCA_963457715.1 Argyresthia albistria | reverse complement strand
TAACTTACCAACCTAGTGCAGTTTAGCAACTATTATACTTAGGGATTGTTCAACAATTACGTGATCATTTTTGGCCGTTTTTTTAACCCCCCCCCCCCTATGTAATCACAGCGTAATCTTTTGTTTTTAACCCCCCCCCCCCCCCTCGCGTTGATTACGTCATCTTCGTCCGTGCTTAAAATTTTGCTGTTTATTAGCACTGACACGTTTCTATGGGTCTTAAATGACCTAAATTTGGGAAGAGGGTGTGTCATTTTGTCAAAATGCTAGGTAAGAACTATAAAGTTACAGTTTTGATAACTTTTTACCTAAAATATTCCCAAAATACTTACTTACTTCCTCCAATATACCTATAACAATACTGATGCTTGGAAAAGTCGATAAAATATGCCGAAAAAGTATAAAAATACTGAATCTGGTCACACTGTTCCACAGTTTGTCTATAGCAGGGGAAATCCCGTTTCATCTATGTAATAGTAAGTGTTACCAGTAATAAACTTCAAAATTGGACGTAAATATTTAAATATAATTTATTTTCGGAAACGAAGCGCAGATGACGTAATCATGGATTCTTCCCCCCCCCCCCCAAATAATCCGATGTATATACAAGCACCCGACCCCCCCCCCCCCTTCCGGTGATCACGTAATTGTTGAATGATCCACAAGGAAATATTTTATGTATAGTATAGTGGTAAGTATTAAAATATTCGATGAAAAGGGAAACTAGAAACACATACCTAATGATCTGTTATATTATTACTTTGTGTAAAAAATATTGTCTATTAAACTGTAACAGAAATAATTTGCACAGGTACCATAAAAGCAAAAATAGTATTTTAGGCAGGTATGCCAAGCCACATACGTGACACAGCCCTGCGGAGCGAGTGAAAGTAGGTAATGAACGCTCCTAAACGGCCTCTGATTTACTACTGTTCTACATATATGTATACTGTGCCAAAGTGCTTTTTTTTGTGGGAAAATGCGTAGTTTTTCCGGAAAATTAAGTTGAAATTTCTAAAATATTTGTCACCAAAACGCAAAAATCGGCTTTTTTATACGTCGAAGAGATCATACACAAGCTTTTGCATATATTGTCTATACTATAATAATTCAGAAAATTACGTTTCTTTCACAAAATCAAATTACTATTTTCATTTTCGATTTCCAGATAAACTACGCATTTCCTCGCAGAAGAATGAAAATATTGGTATAAAAAGTGACTGCCAGCAGCTGCTATCCATTAACACGCTGGGTAGCGTAAGGACAAAAGAGTCCTTGGAACAATATTGACATTAAAATTATTAAAAAAAATGACATTAAAATTATTTTGACAGTGGGTACCAAGACGTCAATGAATGTCTAATTTTTGACGTTGGTACCCACTGTCAAACTAATTTTAATGTATTTTTTTTTTTACAAAAAAAAATAAAAAATATGGCTCGCGTCAACCGGTTAAACACCTTTTTATAATCAAATTAGAGATGAACGATATAAAAGCCATCCCCCATGTCTTGCCTTTGCCTACGACATCTAGTGACGAATTTGGAACTACAGTTGTTTTTTATTTAACTCCCATTCTTTTGACTCTTGAAAGACCCATAGGAGTTCCCGGTATTGGCGCGAAATTATAAATATCCTCACTTTCTCTGATTGATCTTTCTTTTCTTTGTCGTTGGTCGTCGCTGTTGATTTATTTATTGATTCCTATAGCTGATACACGGATAGCAGAAAAATGGAAAATGTTAATTTACCTGTGGAAAAAGCCTGCGAGCCAGTTGAAGAAGCACATCAGCCATTCGTAAATACCTACTTACATACAATATTATTTTCCCAGTACCTGCCTTGCCTACCCCCTATCCTCCGCATATTTTTTCGCTTTTCGTAAAAATTACAGAACAAAAAGAAAGACGTCAATGGCTCGAATATGTCTGTTGCTGGGAAGAAGAGAAGCAGAAATCAAAATATAACTTTTGCTGAACCTGAAAATGATGAGCCTTGTTCTCAGAGCAGCAGGTAGGTCCTTTGACAAATCCATCTCCACGATTATTTACAGGTTGGCAGAGAAACCATTTTCAATTCAATTTTCTATTCTGCAAGGCCAGGAGCCCATGCCATCACCATTCATGTCCTGGATCTGGAATTCTAGACAGGTCCAAGTTTGCGTCACCCTTTTTCCCGTACGGGGTGGCAGAGTCACCATCGTGCCCACTGTTACCCAATTAGTTTTAGTTCCCTATTTATTAAATCCACTTTGTAATTCCCAGCGCATACAAGGATGCCCTAAGCCAGCCTGTGACTGGTATCACGCATCGTCAGAAGCTGCTGTGGCTCCAGAAACGACGAGGAGTTGGTCTTTGGGTCGCTTGTGATGACTGTCAGCGCTGGAGGCATCTGCCACACACCCTGGCCAACCATGAGCTGCCAAAGAAGTGGTACTGCAGAATGAACCCTGGTATGTTGCCAAACTATCAGTCATCACAGTCATCATCATCACATCAATCACACACGAGCAAACACAGAGACACTGTGAGACACAACACACACACACACACGCACTATTCAACACGCAGTTCACCACTCAACTCGTTCAATAACATACCTACCTACTTAATCTTTATTCATAAATTGTTAAGCAAACAAAGAGACACTGTTGTGAGACACAACACACACACACACTCACACGCACTATTCAACACGCAGTTCACCACTCAACTCATAACTCATTCAATAACATAATCTTTATTCATAAATTGTTATGCTATTTATATCTACCTGATGTGTGATTAACGACCAGCCCTATTTTTGAAATCGCTCGTGTGATATAATTTTAAAACGAGCCATCATAACGAATGATTTTCGTTCGTTATATTCAATTCGCCTGCAACGATTGGTCAGATCAGAACAGAACCACTCGTTGCGCAAGTCATACGAGCGATTTAATATCTGACCACACAGTTAACGACACTTTATTCTAAGTTTTTGAAGGGTCTTGTTTCGTTATTGGCATTTCACAATTTGTATTAATATTTTTTCATTTTACGTTGTAAACTGCTGTGAAACAACTAATAAATATATAAATAAATAATAAATATATAAATAATTAAAAAAATAAAATCATCCGTAAATAAATTGATAAATGATACTGCTGCCACAGATGTACAAACTCTACAAACAAATGTCTTATTGAATACGAAGCTGAGCGGGCGGGAAAAGTCCTGTTTGACTATAAGCCCGGGTCTCTCAAGAGACGGATAAACAGTCAATATAACTTTTTTTTACATTTTTTGTACGTGTGAAATGTCAAAAGCCCCAGATAAACAGACAGATAAACGCTATCTGAGGAATGTGAGAACGGCACTAGTGGCGTATCTGACACAGAACATTTTAAGTATTTTGAAATGGTAAATAATGTGAAAGAAAGCGTGGCCGACCCAGGAAGAGATGGAGTGATGAGTTGGCTCTATGGGATAAAGAGTGGAAGGAGACCGCTCAGGATCGAATGGAGTGGAAGAGGGGGAGAGAGGCCTTTGCCCAGCAGTGGGATATTAAGAAAAAAAAAAATGATGTTCGAATTTCCGAGCTTCAGTTCAACTGCCCATTGATAGTCTCGAACAGACTTCCGTTTATGTAGATTTCAGTGTTCCACAACTAATCACAACTTACACCATATTCTGGGTCACAAAGGCGAGTGCGTTCAGTATACATAATACAGGTGACATTTAATTAGCTGGCCATATTTTGGGGAATGATAGTATCCATCATTATGAAGAACTTTCCCATATAGTAACTTGAAATCAGCTGTTCGGGGCAATGTACTGAGGGCCCTCAGTACATTGCCTCAGTCTAAGGGACTTTTTTTTTTATTTGCGACTATACAAGTGTAACAGAAAGGTGTAGTCATATTTTGGGGGATTGTTAGGGATACCATTCTGAGCAACTTTCACTATGAAACCGATTTGATCAGAGCAACTTTAATTTTCACTTCTCTATACAAATCAGCCCGGACCAAAACGTATGGAGCAATGAAAAATAAAGTTGCTCTGATCAAATCGGTTTCATTCATAGTAAAAGGTGCCCAAAATTGTCTCCCAAATAACCCCCTAAAATATGACTACACCTTTACCCTGTATGTTTCTTGGGGAAAGTTGTTCATAATATGGTCAGCTAATTAAATGTCACCCTGTATAAGTTGCGTTGATTTTGCGTTAATCAAGTTTTGATAAAACCTCAATGCCGTAAATAAATCGTAGTTTTATACCTACTAAGTAAAAAGTCCAGAACTAGTTTTAATTTCCCTCTTTGAAAATCTGGCTAAGTGGGCGCGGTTGTGCCTGACACCCCGTATGCGAAAACGCGTGACGCTGTTTATGTTTAAATTCCCTCTTTCTAGACAAGTCCATGGCCGACTGCTCCGTCCCGGAGGCCCCACTGAACGTCCAGGAGGAAGAGGATCTGATCCACAGCATGTACTCGTGCGGTTCCGTAGTGTGGGCCCGGATGGCTGGCTGGTCGTTCTGGCCCGCCATGGTAGACGACTGTCCCGATACCGAACAGTTCTACTGGCTTGATGGCTTCTCTGATATACCTGTATGTGATTATTGGAGTGTCGATTCATAATTAGCTCTCTGGCTATACTCAGTTGCTATGACCCACCTCATCATCTAGTCTATTCGTGATAAGAATGCAGTGAAATTTAAATTTAAATCTGTTAACACACACTCACAGGACAGGACACAATCTTTGCATTCGAAAGTTTGCCTTCAACTGGTCACTGTGATGTGAACTTGGCTTGATAATTGGAAACGATTTGATTGGTTACGGGGCGTGGCTAGGCCGCACTGTGGGATGAAATCGGGGTGGAGGAGTCACAGCCACTTTGGATTCTGGATTGTCCATTTTTCTTATCGATATAGCTTAGGTTAATCAATACAAAGCCAAAAAATAGTGACTGTAGATTTTAAACGAAAATACGTGAATTAGATTATTTTTTTCGAAATTAATGTATGGAGAATTAGTGAAAACTGGCCATATCTCTTAAATCGCAGGGCGGGCCGTTATATCCTCGGAGGGTATTTTAGGACTATTTTTTATGATTTTTTGACATACTCCATATAGCGGCCACTAGTGCGGTTTTTATTTAAAAAATCAGTATTTAAATAATAAAAAAACAACCGAAAATTGAGACTAATATAAACATTTTCTGTGGATTTTGGGTTGGCATTATTGGGAATGGAAGAAAAAAAAAGTTAAAACCAAAAACAACCGGCCAAGTGCGAGTCGGATTCGCAAAGCAAGGGTTTCGGTAATTTTTAAATAAACTTGTGGGCCGCCGCCGGACAGTGATGACTTTACTGCATTATTATCACGAATAGAAATAGTCAAATAGTGAAATAGTCACAATAGAGGACCCATCACCCGCCTGTGTTCAGCGGGCGTAATTCAAACTAGTTGCTTGACCTAGTCCAATCTTGCTTATTTGTCAGCTATATCGATATTTTATATTCCTGTATGTTGATTTGTGCCTCTGCCACCACCTAATAATGTAATGAGAATGGTTGCATGCGTATTGTTGCTTTGACGAAATTATGCTATTTTGTATGTGCCGCGTCTGCACCCTACCTTAATTCTATTCTATACATACAGGTTGGTCCAAATTTTTTTCTTAGATTCCTCGTGCTTGGGTGTATCCGAAAATATCCCATGTATGTTCCGCGATGTTTAGCAGTTTAGAAGTTACGATTTTTTTAATGTTATTTGTGAATTTTCTACCAACAGCTTAAAATGATGATAACTTTTTTAATAGTAAGATATTTGTATTATTTTTCCTCTAACATGGTGGTCTTCAATCACTATTTCATGCGTCCAGGTGAAGAGGTAAGAAAAAATGTTGTCCAAAAACATAGTTTTTTTTTATGGCCACTTTTAGTAAGGAAGAGTTAAACAAAAAGTTTCATTGATCTGAGGTTCATAAAGTTCATGACTGTGGCCCATTGCGCCACGCATGTGCTGTGATATGCTTGGTTTTGGAGGTTTGGCCACTTTGCCCTATCGTTGTGTAACATACTGTATGTTTTCTTGTATTTTTTGTAAATTGGTTTACTTGTATCACCCCTCATTATGCAACAGTTTCAAGAACTACTATTTTAATGTGTCACTGATCGTTCAATTTGAGATTATTTCAATGCTTTTGATGATTCCTTGCTAATGGTGGTCATAAAAAAGATAAAACAATGTTTTTGGACAACATTTTTTCTTAGCTCTTTTTCACCTTAATAAGTTTAGACGCCGATTTCATCAAAGAATTGCCTATTAAGAACTTTATTTTTATTATTTGGTAAGCTTATGAATAGTCCAAGTTTTTAAAAGTAGTTTGAACGTATGATTTAGTATTTTTAAGATAATTTTGAAAATGTAACTCCGTCCAACCCAAAGCTAAAGATTTTACTTTCAATCCTTTTTTCGGTATCTTGTAAAGAAGAATGTTGTGTTATTGATTATAACGTATGAATAAATGATTCAGGACCATCATGCTAAAGGAAAAATAATACAAAATATCTTACTATTAAAAAAGTTGTGGTCATTTTAAGTTGCTCCGGTAAATTCGCAAATCACATTAAAAAAATCATAACTTTTAACCGCTAAAAATCGCGGAACATACATGGGGTACTTTCGGATACACCCAGGCATGGGGAATCTAAAAAAAACTTTGGACTTCACTTTTTGGACCAGCCTGTTAGCATTGCCTAATGAATTAATTAGTGATATGGTTTGCTTAATGAAGCTGGAGGATACCTTCATATTTTTTCCAGACCTATTACAACGTGGTATTCTTCGATGCGGTCGACGTCACGCGAGCGTGGATCGCCCCTGGCAGCCTGAAGCCGTACGAATCCAATTATTCCAAGCAGATGCCGAAAGATAATAAGACAAGAAAACGCCTAGAAATTGCCATGAAGCAAGCCGAAGATGCCTTGAGCTTGCCAATAGCAGAGCGGCTCGCAAAGCACAGCTTCATTGCCCGCTACCCCGGAAACATTGTGTCACCGAAGATGGTCAGCAAAAAGGAGATAATGAAACATCATAGAAAACTCCAAAAGAAGTTTAACGTCCAATTCCCCGTCGAATCTTCATCTGAGTCGGAGGAGGAAGTTCTCCAGGAATTAAAGAGTCGTGAGTGTCGTGAGCCAGCGAAGGGAAACAACGTGATAATACTCGGTACTCCAAAGAGGTCACGCCTCGAGAACGCCCCTGTACGGCCGAAGATATTGAGCACTATAGTGGAAGAAATAATTAATAACATGGAAGAATCGCAAGTTAGCACTTCTCAAGTCGCAAACATGGAAGATTCGCAAGTTAGCACTTCTCAAGTTGCACAGGCCTCAAACTTGCTTTGTGAGACACCAGAGACAGCTTTGATGGATATCTCCAAAATCTCCGAAGTTACTGCTGATGGGAAGACTGCTGCCGTTTTCAAAGAACCTAATTCTATGATAGCGCAGCTTGGGAGCGCCTCAATTGTTTCTGCAGATAATGGTAAAGCTCCAATGTATTATAGGTTGGAGGCTATTACAATATAAACTGACGACACGTACGGAACATATATACTTCTACGAACTGGAGCTCTATTTCTCAATCGCAAACGAGCACTCTTTTCTACCGATTTTCGTTCGTTATATTCGATTCGCTCTGCAACGATTGGTCAGAACCACTCGTTGCGCAAACGAGCGAATGAAAAAAAAAACATCCGGACGAATTGTAAACCTCCTCCTTTGGGAAGTCGGTTAAAAATAGAGCTCCATTTTTCATTCACTCTTATGATATAATCGCTCGTATGACTTGCGCAAAATCGGGAGAAAAGAGCGCTCGTTTGCAAGAGCGATTGAGAAATAGAGCTCCTGCCAGGTCGGGAACTCATTCAAATTCAGATCATTTATTGTTATATTAGTTGCTTTTCTGGAGCTTCGCTTCATCCTTCACTGCCAAATTCATAAGATCTGCAACTGGCGCGAATGTAGCTCGAGTGCTTCCTAGTACAGAATGTATACTACATATTAATATGGTATCTGTTCCATAGCCATTTGGAGTGTTAAAATTGTCGCCCAAGCCATATCGCATTGCCTAACTCCTGCTTAAATTTAAAACTACATACCTACTCAACAGTTCATTAATCTTAATTATTTATTCTTCAGCTGAAAAGTGTGTGATCCCAGAGTCACAAACTCAAATGGAGGAAGATTGCACGGATGATAATGACCCCACATTCCAGGTCAGGATTAGTACACCAAGCAGTGACGACTTTGAGTTCTAAACTATTCTTATGTAATTCTACATAATTATTAACTTAATAACTACAACTAAGATTGACTGATAATTGTTATGTTTGTACTTAAATACCTTTGTTGGTATGAACTTATATCTTATTTAATACTTAGAATAAATCTCTATGTGACAACATACTTTTCGTATTTTTATTTATTTGGCTAAAATGGAAGCTGGACAATTACATAGAGGCAGAGTAGTAAGGTTATAGTACCTATTAATATTTGTGCGTAAAGGTAGCTAATAGTAAAACAAACTAATTAATCAACCGCCATGTAATGTAGAAATAAACATTACACTATCATTATCAACCAATTCATACTCTAGTTCTCCAAATAGTTCCCAATCAGCATCATTGATTAGCACTAAGATACCTGGACGTACTGAGTCACCTTGTAGAAATAACTCAGGCCTTTCTCTAAGTAAGTTATCCTTTATCCATACTAACAGGTTTCTTACTGTCCAACTCTCACTGTTTGTATCGGGGTAGACTTTTTTCAATGCTGGTAACACCACTGTTCGTTGTTTGATCTTATCAAAGAGGAGTTCAGCTCCTCCACCGAATAGGACATTTATTTTTAATGTATTAGCCATCTTCGAAGAGCTGTGAATAGAAATACATCTAGTGTGAGAAAAACGATCAGGTGAAGCAAGATGCTATAGGTATTATACCAATAGGAATGGCCGAGTACATACTAATGTAGAATGAATTTTAGGTGTAGGTTCGTTATTCCCGCCTGGGGATAAAGAAGAAAAAAACCAGTTCTTGGATGTTGATATGTTTGTGATGTCGCTGTTTCTGGTTCCTACGGTATCCTACGTGTGGGGCCAGAAGCAATTTATGTGGCTGTATGTAAATGTTTGTTTATTAAAACTGTAGGCGGCTTATATACACACACTCACTCAACTAATCTAAGCCTCTGGCGTCCAGTCGATATTGAGATGATGAAACACACAGGTCAGGAAGAGACACTAACCTTACGACGAAATCCTTGCGGCAATACAATTCAGACTTTTGGGGCATGTTTGTCTGGCTGGACACATAATATTTGTGGCGAAATGATGAATTTCGACGCTGGTTTTTGTTTGTTTTGATTTGAATCACAGACACATAATATAGAGAACAATAACTAAAGCAGTGAGCACTAGTATGGCACTAGTGAGCAGTGATTACTTTTTTTTTTTTTTTTTGTGTGAGGGGATAAAAAAATCTTTTTAAAGATGCCCGGGAGTCAGACCTCCCTGCTATGTCCGATTCTCCACAATGAGGTCCGGATGAGGTCTCCACCGTGAGGCGGAGACTACATTGAGCGGAACACTCGTATGTGGCATACGGACTAAAAAAACCCCTGTGTGCTGTTGTTGCGTGCAGTTGCGCGTATGCATCACTGTTTCCATGGCCTCGGTTAGACGCAGAGGGCGTTCTACCTACAAGTTATATATTAGTCTTGTGCCTGCTCGGTCATCAGAGAGAGCGCTCCGTACTAGTACATTTCAGTCAGTGTACTAGTACACTCTAACAGTTCTATTAGTACTATTAGGACATTGGATCTTATGAATAAAACAATATGCCTGCTCGGTCCTCAGAGAGCGCTCCGTACTAGGACATTTCAGTCGGTGTACCAGTAAGCTCTAACAGCTTTATTAGTACTATTAGGACGTTGGATTGGATGAATAATAATTGAAACAAAAAGTAAACTTTAGAAAAAACCGACTTCCACAAACCCTATTTAATTAGATTGAGTTTAATACTAACTGTAACCCTTTATCCCCCCCCCCCTTGGGGAATTAATTTTGTCAAATCCTATATCAGTGCTACCCCACGCGACTAAGGAACCCCTGTACAAAGTTTCATGGCTCTAGGTCCACCGGTTTAGGCTATGCGTTGCCTGCCCGTCAGCCACGCATTGTATTTGTACCTAGTATTGAGCAGTTCTGGTGGCCATATGTGGTCTTCATCAGCAGTTCCGCATCACAATATTATGCTATGTGCATTTGCACGAGTTATTATGAAAAACACAAAAATCACTATAGGTCTGCCTATAATATCTCTCGATTTCTCCAGGATCCCATCATCAGATCCTGACCTGGTGTCAATGGGACCACCCTTGAGGTATTACCTATACGCCAAAAAAAGATTTGTTCAAATCGGTTCATAATTGGCGGAGTTATCGCGTAACAAACATAGAAAAAAAAAACAACATACGGGTCGAATTGAGAACCTCCTCCTTTTTTTGAAGTCGGTTGAAAAATGGGCTATTAGATTAACCTTTCTTGTCGTGCAGAGCAGAAACTTCAGGAATATTATACTCTGTATTCACATATTTATACAATTGTACGTGTCAGTTTGCATTGCAGAAATAAAAAGTTAAATAATATTAGATTTTCCTTCATACCTAAACAGGCTTAGGACTGTCATTCTAGTCTCTTGACTATATTAAGTATAATAATAATGTAATGTAATGAATGGCTCCCGCCCGCCCCGCCATTCTCCTTCTCGCTGAAACGTTTCCCTACGCTAGTCGCTAATCGGACATTCGTTCTATTAGCGACGAATGTCCGATTAGCGACTAGCGTAGGGAAACGTTTCTTTTCGTTCATTGCACGGTAACGTTTCCTAATCGTTCTTCGTACATGACCGACACAAGACTATTATATATAAGTTTCGATAATATATATGGGAGGGGTCTGCCTGCTTTCCCCAGCGACTGTGGCTACTCGAGCGGGCCTCGGCTCGTAGTCAGTGGGAAGCGGCATATCAGGGGGCAGATGGCCTCCGCTGCTATGAGATGATTATATAATGGTTAAACCTATCCTAATCCTAATCCTAAGCCTATCTGCCTAGTGTTGATCGGGGGGGCGGGGCGGGGGAGGGGGAGGTTGTCCGTCTGGCGGATCCAGACGGCGATCCCTTTGGATCCAAATTTGGTAGCGGAGGCGCTGGAGGGCTTCCGGGATAACGCCTTCGACGGGTTGGCGCGCCTGAGGGGCGTCGGGGGAGGGGGGAGGAGGTTCTGCCTTGAGAGCTATTGTAATATCATCGTCGGGTTCTAGGAGGACGTCTTTGGGGCGTCTTTTGTAGATATGTTTGGACTGAAGGTCTGGGGAGGGGTCGTAAGAGATGGCCTGAGTGACAAGAGGGTTGGGGTGAGCTGAGGCAGTTTGAAAGAAGCGTTCGGACGCTTCTTTCATAAACTGCTTGACTGTGGGGAGTCTAAAGTCACTATGGAGGTCTACGTTGCGCACGTACCACGGGGCACCCGCGGCTTTGCGCATGAATTTATTTTGGAGTGTCTGAAGGGTTTTTAAAGATGGTTTAGAGGAGTGAGCGAATACTGGGCTTGCATACGTGAAGACCGGACGAATGCAAGTCTTGTATAGATTTATTTTGCAGCGCAATGGGAGTTTGCTGTTACTTCTCAAGAGTGAGTGAAGCCTACTCAAGTAGAAGGCTGCTTTGTCGCGGACCGTTTTGATGTGTTTCCGAAAATTTAGTCGCGAGTCTAATGTCACGCCTAGGTACTTCACATCTTTCTCCCAGGGTATGGGTCGGTCAAAGAGTGTGATGGCGGGTTTGCGTTTATTTCTTTTCCTAGAGAAGAGTACAGCTGCACTCTTCTCAGGGTTCATCTCAATCCTCCATTTGAGAGCCCATTCACCGAGATCGGTTACTGCTCTCTGGAGAACTTTGCAAACGCGCGCCTGCGTCCTACTGGTATAATAGAGGGCCGTATCGTCAGCGTAAAGGGCTAGCTCGACGTACGGAGAGCGGGGGACATCATGAATGTAAAGTGTGAATAGAGTGGGGGCGAGAACTGAGCCTTGCGGGACTCCTGCGGCTATGGGATGGGGCTGAGAAATGGATTTTTCTACTCGATAGCAAAAGTTACGCTCAGAGAGATAGTCCTTGATTATGAGTACTAGCCTATCGGGGAGATTGAGTCGGTAAAGTTTATAAATAAGACCATTGTGCCAGACTTTGTCAAATGCTTTCGCTACGTCAAAGAAAATGGCGCCGGTATCTTTGGACTTTGCCGTTGTTTGAAATCCTCTGTGTATATGCTCCGTTATGCGGTGCACTTGTTGTACACACGAGTGTTTGGATCTAAAGCCGAACTGCTCGTTTGGAATGAGGTTCCTAGCTGTGCAAATGTCTTGGAGACGGTTTAGAATAACCCGTTCGTAGACTTTGCCAATGCAGGCTAGTAAGCTAATGGGGCGGTAGCTGGTGGGGTCAGATCTATCTTTCCGAGGCTTGTGAAAGCCTATAACTACGGCTTCTTTCCAAGCGGTTGGAAAGACGCAGAGGCGGAGGGAGACATTGAATAAGACCGTAAGAGTGGTGAGAAGCCTAATGGGGAAGGATTTAATAGCCAAGTTGGTGATTTTATCAAGCCCCGGGGCTTTCCTAGGTTTGAGGTCTTTGATTAAAGTTTTCACTTCCTCGAGGGTGACCTCGGGAAGGGAGTCAGTGGGGGGGAGGGAGCTTCTACTGTCTACTTCTGAGTTGACCATGTTAAGGTGGGCTGGGTCTATTGGTTGGGTGGATGGGGTACATTGGGATTCTAGGCTTTCGGCAAGACATTCGGCCTTTTCGTCGTCGTCAAAAGCTGGGGGTTGGTTGACCCGATTCAAAGGGGGCATAGGTACTATTGTGTCGGATTTAAGATACTTAGTGAATTTATATATGGCTGTATGGTTGGGGGCTATGCTAGAGACAAAGTCATCCATGCGGGTGGCTCTGAGCTCTTTCATGCATCTATTGACCTCTCGTTGGAGGAAGCGCATTCGCTTTCTGGTTTGATCAGTGGGGCTATAATCGTAATCTCTCTGGGCCGCATTCTTTGCACTAAGCAGCAGTCTCATGTCCTCGGGGAGCTCGATGCGATGATCGGGCTTGACCGGGACTTCGCGAGAGGCGCCGATTAGGGCTTCGTTGAGACTGCTGCCTATTTCAGAGATTTTGGCTTCTAATTGGGCTTTACTGTTAATTTCTGAGGTGATATCTAATCTCGAATCTGGTTTGCTGAGGGCTTGTCTGAATTTACGGTTATTGATGATGGTCTTCGTTTCAGTCGGTCGGTCGAAAGGCCTGCCGAGATGGTATAAGACTGGTCTGTGGTCCGAGTGAAGCTCGCTGAGGACACTTATGTCCTTGACTGGTAGGCTAATGTTTTTGAAGATGCAGTAGGAGAGGATATCGGGTCTGTGGGCTACGTTGAAGGGATAGTGGGTGGGGGCAAATGGGGCTATGACTTCGCAGTCATCGAGGGATTCGAGAACTCTGTGAATGGTCAGTCCGTTACTGTTCGTCTCAGTACAGTTCCATTGCCGGTGCTTGCTATTGAAGTCACCGCCAATGATGACTGTATTACCTAGTCCTAAGAGGGTTTCTATATCTTGATCTATCATCCGCTGTCCGGCTGATAAATAAATTGAAGCTATAATTACGGGGTCATGGCCTGTTAGTGCAATGCGGATGATAGTTGCCTCGCAATTTACTAGTGTGGGGGTAACTATAGGAGATATATGGAGGGAACGTTTGTAATAGATGGCAGTACCGCCTCTACGGCCTAGGGGGTCATTGGAGCGATTCGGATCTGGCAAACGATCGTTCCGAAGAAGATTGTAACCGGCTATGTTAAACCGTCTATATTTGGGTTTGAGGCAAGATTCCTGGACCGCGAGTATATCTATCTGATGTCTTTTGAGAAGATCGGCTACTTCTTCTCTTTGACTTACTAAAGCCTTTGTCAAACAGAACAGCGAACCGAATGCGTGGCAAACCGTGGCGAACGCGAACCGAGGCGGAGAGGTCAAACTAGAGTACAGGGAAACGAATGCGTGCCGAACCGTGAATCCGAAGCGAACCGCGGAGAGCACGCCAGTCTTGTGTCTGTGGTTGGTGTCGCAACAATGTGGTGTGGATCAGATTCAGACGACGATGAATTATTACTTCTGATGACTGTATTATTGAAGAAAAAGAAGAGAAAAAGAGTTTGTGTACATAATATATAATTGAAACAAAAAGTAAACTTTAGAAAAAACCGACTTCCACAAACCCTATTTGATTAGATTGAGTTTAATACAAACTGTAACCCCTTATCCTCCCCCCCCCCTTGGGGAATTAATTTTGTCAAATCCCATATCAGTGCTTCCCCACGCTACTAAGGAACCCCTGTACAAAGTTTCATGGCTCTAGGTCCACCGGTTTAGGCTATGCGTTGCCTGCCCGTCAGCCACGCATTGTATTTGTACCTAGTATTGAGCAGATCTGGTGGCCATATGTGGTCTTCATCAGTAGTTCCTCATCACAATATTATGCTTACCATGTGCATTTGCACGAGTTATTATGAAAAACACAAAAATCACTATAGGTCTGCCTATAATATTTGAAGAGTTCCCTCGATTTCTCCAGGATCCCATCATCAGATCCTGACCTGGTGTCAATGGGACCAATGGGAAGGTAAACCCTTTCAATCAAAAAAATAATTTTCCAAATCGGTCCATCCGTTTAGACGCTATCGAGGCACATACATAAAAAATAAAAAAATAAAAAAAACAAACATCCGGACGAATTGTAAACCTCCTCCTTTGGGAAGTCGGTTAATAAAAAACGAGGAATACATGGAGAGTATCATCGACTTTGCAGGGAGCTTGAATCACATGAAGACAGATTTTACATTTATTTTCGTATGAACAAAGACTGTTTTGAAGAATTACATGATAATATATTGAAACCAGAAATATCAAAAAAATACAGTAAAGACGTTTTATACGTGTTTCATTCATCTCCGTTGCAATAAGTTCCCATATTTCTGCCTTTTTCAGAGGGTTTTTATAATCCTTGTGACGTGTATTGTATAATATTGGGTATTTCTTCACACATTCTATAAATTTCTCAACGTCCATCTTGTCAACTCGTCGAATAATTTGTAATAAAACACAACCACCACGCTTCGTCTCCGCAGCGCGTCTCGCATTCGCTCTGTGTCTGGCGTTGTTCCTACATAATCAGCGAATACAACCATCTCGCTCACGCTTCGCTTCGCGCGTTCGCGTTTGGTTTGTACAGGCGGGACACGCTTTTCGTTTCGCCGCGCCTTCGGTTCGCTCTCGCATTTCTATTTGACTAGTTGTAACCAACACAGTATATTATAAAAAAAAACGTCTCGCCACGCATTCGGTTCGCTGTTCTGTTTGACAAAGGCTTAAGCTGTTCGCGTTATAAAGTCCTAGGATAAAGTTGTGGGGCTTCGTCCGTCCGTTAGTTGAGTTCATTTGTACTGCCATAATGGGGTTGAATAGTTAAATTGTTTGGGGGAGGCGACCACGGAGGCATAAGACTGTCGGGAGAGATAGCAAGGGGGCTCAATTCGGGGGAGGTCTAAGAGGCTAGGAATGGATGGAAAGGGATTTTGAAGGTTGAATGAATAGCTATATTGCCGGCGCTGAATGTGCCGTTCGAGAGAAGGGGCGTGGGGGCGGGGTCCGTAACCTTGACCGAGGGGGTAGAGGGTGCGCTGTGATTGGGACTGGCCGAGCGTTCCCTGCTCCCACCTGCGATTCTTGCCCGGGGCCGCCGGACATCCGCCATAGCTGGCTGGGTGTCCGGTTTGTCCGCACAAAGCGCAGGTGGGAGGGGTCGACGCGTCCTTCTCACATAATGCGGTGGCATGGTTGCCAGCGCATTTTACGCAGCGGGAGGGGCCTAAACATCTAAGTTGCGAATGACCATACAACTGGCAGTTGTGACACTGCTGTGTGGTCGTTTTGGATTGGGGGGTTTCTACTTTAATATAAGAGAGGCCGCAGATTGAACTAAGGGACCTAAGCTGCCTCCCTGCTTCCGTTGGTTTGGTTGTCACCAGAACCATGCCGAAAGGCTTAGTGGGGTGGTTGGGGTGGGAACGTTCGCGATGTAGTCGATGAACTTCGACTACGGGAATATTCTTGGAGAGGAGGTCATCTTTAATGTCCGAGGTTGTGATATTTATTGGGACGGGACGGAGGATGAAGTGGTAGGACTTCTCCTCGGGAATTTGGTAAGTACTAAAGGCCAGGCGGTTAGACCTAAGGAATTTGGTTAGGGCTCTATAGGTATCGGGCCTTGCCACTTGGACGCGGGTTCCGGCTGGTGTTAGCGCGGAGCTGACGATAGATAAACCATTTTTCTGTAAATGGATGTTAGCCCGCGTCCAAGCGGTTTGGTCTCGAATGACGATGGGGGGTGGGGGACGTGTGAGCGATAGGGGTGCGGGCGTTCCGGTTGTCCCGGTCGGCGCAGTGGTGGCTGGGGGGGGCATAGCGGGGAGAGCGGGACTCTGGAGAGTTAGGGTTCGGGGCGCGGCGGTGGGTTGACTGCGCGGAGTCGCTAATGGGGAGTGGGATGGTTTGCTCAGCTTAGCCTCGGGGCTAACCGGAGACTCGGAAGAGCGGTTCTTCCGCTTCTTGTTGTTTTTGACAACGGTGGCGAAGTGAGCTTCGTCATCGCTGTCACCAACAGCAAGGGAGGTCGTGGGGGAGGGCAGACTAAAGGCTGGGCCTGGGGTCAGTGGGCTAAAGGCTGGGCTGGGGGACGGGGAGCGATTTAGCGGAGTCGAACCGCCTAGAGCTACGGGGGATGCAGTGAGGGTCTGGTCGGGACTGGGGTTAGATGAGGTAGGCATTATGACCGGTGATTTCACTGGGAAATCAGCGGTCGAGCAGGAAGACGGGCTGGAAGGGGGGAATTTGCGCACAATGGTGCAAACTAATGGGTTCGCGGGCGGGTTGGGGGCTAGAAGTTCATCTATATACATAGATAAGAGGGGATGCGCCTCGACCATCTCTTCTCTCCTCAATTTTCTGAGGAGTATCTCCGAAAAATACGGAGAGAAGACATGGCCGATGGTCTCGGCAAAGGAGGCCATGGAAAACCTCCCTGTGGCTGTAAGCGCACAGGGAGAGGTGTGTTGAGTACCTAAATGTGGTGTGTACCTCAGTGAGTCTCTGACCGTCTCCGTCTCAGTCCAGACGGCCCGAGGTGAATAAACAAACACAAATAATATAAATAATAAGAAAGAAAACAGACAGTGGGGGACAAGGGGGACAAGGGAGACAGAATAAATAAATATACTATACGACCTGCCGGAACCAATCCAAAGGGAGGGCACTTAGCACAGTCACTTCACAGAACTCGCGGCGGTCGCTACTACCTGCCTCGACCGGGACGGTCTCGGCGGGTGTGCGAGGGAGAGAGAGAGCGGTCTCTCACGCGGGCGCGGGCGCGGACGCGGGAGAGGGAAAACTGGTTGCCGGGGTGGCAACGGGGGAGCGCGAGTGGAGACGACCGTACAGCTCGGCTGCCGGACGCGGAATGCTACCAGTGATTACTTTCTTCTGTGCGTATATATATATAAGGTAAGGGATATAACTAAATGAATGAATGTATGAATGAATTAATAAATGAATGAATGAACTAGTATAGTACCTACTCTTTGGATTGGAATGAACTTAGTTATTGTTCTGAGATTTATGATATAGTCAGATATAGGGAGGATATAGGTATGGAATGGATGTATGGATCTAGATATGGAAAGGAGATGACCAAAAAATATAATTTCTGGAATAAAGTTATAATATTATTATTTACAGAGACAAATGTTCGCGTGAAGAAAAACGAAACGAGGCTAGGCGAGGCGAGACGCGACACGGCGGCGGCGGCGAGGCAAGTGGCAACGGCACGGTCGGCACGGCGCCGGCGCATGGCAAGGCAAGGCAAGGCAAGTCTACGCGCTCGATGCGAGGCGAAAATGTTTTTTTCGGACTGGCAACATTATTGAAATAGACATTTCTTCATTCAATCAGTTCAGTCATTTTGTCTATGGAAAATTTCCTGTCCATCCATCTGTCGGTGTGCTAAATTTTCCTTTTTCAGGAAAATTTCATTTCCACTGAGATTTTCATAAACAGAGGCATCTTTACAGGAAAATTATATTGAGTTAATAATATTGTTTTAGCTTTCACAGGATTGGCCCGCCTATTATTATGGCCACCATATCGTTTGCCAAGAGTTTGGTTAGCCCAGGTACAGTGGCTTTGTTTCTGATAGTTCAATAAGATGTTTGTATCGAAAGGGTTGTGATGCTTTAGTCTGTATCTAAGGACCATGTTCGAAGTTCTCTCTTCGCTTCACTTTGTTGTTGTTCATATTACAGATTCGGCTCTTTGAATTTAAATTTTGGTTATCTTCTTGTTATGTAAAATAAAAGATTGAAAATGGGCATTCGGTTCCATAGATGACTAACATTGGAATTGGAAATACCTCTCCTCCTAATTTCGATTTACTTTCAACTAATGTAACTCAATATATAGTAGCTAACCTAAAAATCACAAAACATCTGATCATGATGATGTCTTCCAAGCCCTATCCGTATCCATTCTGTAGGAATCTAATAAGAATTATGTTGCTTTTCAGCACTGAAGCTTGTTCTAAAGCAAAACCAAAGCACACTCGTCAGAAACACACTTGGCTTGAACAATGTAACCCCACTCAGTATAGTCCTTCGTAGGAATTATGCTGAGAAGGAAGTCTTTGAGAGAAACAAGCCACATTGCAATGTTGGAACAATAGGCCATGTTGATCACGGAAAAACCACACTTACAGCAGCCATCACCAAAGGTATAAATAGAATATGTGTTGATTACTTATGCCCAAACTCCACTTAGATTCAGGAGAAATTTCAGAGTGACCTATTGTAAAGACAGACTGCGAGAGAGTGAGACACACACAGCAAATGCTGGCCAAGTTGCATTCAGGGAGTTATACCTACCTAACTAAAACCTATATATTTTCGATATCTGTTTTCCAGTATTATCCGATCTCAACCTTGCTACAAAGAAAGGTTACACAGATATTGACAATGCCCCTGAAGAGAAGGCTAGAGGAATCACCATCAATGTTGCCCATGTAGAATATCAAACAGAGAGCAGACACTATGGTCACACGGACTGTCCTGGGCATGCTGACTACATCAAGGTTAGTTATTCACCTTCCGGCTCAGAATGTTGTGCACTGTCCATGTGACTTTGCAAATGGCAAAGGTTCTAATGTAAACTACTTAAATTATTTCAATAAATGCTACCCATTTATCCTGAGGAGCAGTAGACTTGCCTATGTGACAAAAGTTAGAAATAAACTTTCTTATTTTTAACCGACTTCCCAAAGGAGGAGGTTTACAATTCGTCCGGATATTTGTTTTTTATTTTTATTTTTTATGTACGTTCCCCGGTAGCGCCTAGACGGATGGACCGATTTGGAAAATTATTTTTTGAAAGGGTTTACCTTCCCATTGGTCCCATTGACACCAGGTCAGGATCTGATGATGGGATCCTGGAGAAATCGAGGGAACTCTTCAAATATTATAGGCAGATCTATAGTGATTTTTGTGTTTTTCATAATAACTCGTGCAAATGCACATGGTAAGCATAATATTGTGATGCGGAACTGCTGATGAAGACCACATATGGCCACCAGAACTGCTCAATACTAGGTACAAATACAATGTGTGGCTGATGGGCTGGCAACGCATAGCCTAAACCGGTGGACCTAGAGTCATGAAACTTTGTACAGAGGTTCCTTAGTAGCGTGGGGTAGCACTGAGATGGGATTTGACAAAATTAAGTCCCCAAGGGGGGGGGGGGATAAGGGGTAACAGTTTGTATTAAACTCAATCTAATCAAATAGGGTTTGTGGAAGTCGGTTTTTTCTAAAGTTTACTTTTTGTTTCAATTATTAAGTTATGCCTTTTTCCCAGACAGGTACTTAGCCTAAGTAACTTAGGCCCTATTCTAGCCAGGATCTCACTTTCTTTAACATTTTAACTGGTTCGCCGACACATCTTATATAACAATAGTTCGCCATTGTTCGGTTGTTCCAGCGGCGTGCATCTGAGAGAGAAGGGGTTAAATGCAGAGATTGTTTCTCTCCTGGCCGAAAAGGAAAAATGTTTGACATTAAAATGGTAGTTGGTACCCAGTACCCACTGTCAAAGTCGACTTTTTTGTCCATAAGCCACAGAGGTCTTAGCATACTCTTTGCATGAAATAATCACAATATAGGACTGATCACCTACCTGTATTCAGTAGATGTTCTCCTCATCTAGCATACTCTCTACTTTATCAAGATTCCTAATTAGGAAGAGAGGCCTTTGCCCAGCAGTGGGATGATATAGGCTAAATATAATAATAATAATAATATAATAATTTATTAACAAATGAATAATAATTGATTTATTTCCACTTCAGAACATGATCACAGGCACAGCACAGATGGACGGTGCAATCCTGGTGGTGGCTGCGACTGATGGTGTCATGCCGCAGACTCGAGAGCATCTGATCCTCGCCAAGCAGATTGGCATTGAGCATGTTGTGGTGTTCATCAATAAGGTACTGTATGTCATTTGTGTATCATCTTAGTTGACTTTGCTGTAAGATATAATACTACTACTCTGCAATATGTAAACAAAGCAATGATTAAAGCTGTGTCAGAAAGAAAAGTAATAGAAAGAAGAGAAGCCTTTGAAAGATTTATTAAGGAGCAAGACAAACAAACAGAATTTGCAGCAAAGATTCACCAGATATTTCAGCACAGAATGTGACAACAATTTCTTAGATTGCAGCATGTATGATGCTTAGCAACATCTCATAAGGTTTCTTTATCTCCTCTCATCTTTATATTCTGTGATATGTCTCGCAGGTGGACGCCGCTGATGCTGAGATGGTTGAGCTGGTGGAGATGGAGATCAGGGAGCTGATGACGGAGATGGGCTACGACGGAGACAAGGTTCCCGTCATCAAGGGTTTGTTGACGTTATCTTCCTTATTTAGCGTTATACAATGGAAATCATTCTCAATCTTGAATATTCTGACATGGGAATGCAGTTGGTGACGTCCGAATACATGATTTCTACAGTCCTTTACATCCTCCTTAGGTACGGGCGACGAGTATAATTTCTTTCTCGCACCCACTGGATAGAGAAGCTTGACATTTGTAGTTAAAAGCCCTCTCAATAAGTTTCATATTACAATTTTTACTGGCGAAATCTCCACTGGATAGACAAGACACAGACATTACACAGAGAACAGCAGAACAAGAGAGCATGCACTATACATAGAAACCAGAATAGCAATTCTGGGAGACACCAGTACCACCTCGGACCTTCTCGTACACCCAGGCCTCATACTCCAGCTGGTACAAGAGTTAGGAGGGCTGAACTGAAGTGCAGGCGCAGGGGAAATGCACAAAAGCTCCGCTCAAGTGGCCCAGGTGCAGGCACTACTACCCCCTGATGAAGAAGAAGAAGCAGCATGCATGCTTGTCTTGATGTTTCTTGTGGTGTTGCATATTCTCTCTGTCTTGTATCTTGTCCGTTTCCCGGCTCCATCTTGTCTGTCCAGTGGAAAACAAAAAACCGGAATAAATAAGATCACCGTCGGATATTCCAGGCTCAGCGCTATGCGCGCTCGAGGACAAGAGCCCCGAGATTGGCTCCGCCGCCATCACGGAGCTGCTGAAGCAAGTGGACGCGTTCATCCCGACACCGGTGCGAGACCTGGACAAACCGTACCTGATGCCCGTGGAGTCGGTGCACACCATCCCGGGCCGGGGGACTGTGGTCACTGGCAGGCTGTACCGAGGTGAGGTCAACTGAAGAAACTAGCTCTTTGTTGGGCCTAGATGTCAAACTGCCACACATACAAGCTTACCTCTCTAAAACTTCATTATTTATTGCCTACAGTCACAGATACTATAATATTATGCTAATACAGACAGACCACCTAGAACAAAATATGACACCGGCGAAAACTGTGATGCTATGGAAGCTTCTTTAGTTCGAGGCCAATTATCGCTTGTTGTAGCACCATCGAAAAATTGCAAATACCATGAGATGGCGCTAAGATATCTTACTCCTCACGCCATCTCTATTTTACGAAGAGTTACTAATTCTAATTTGTATGGGATGACCCCTGTGATACAGTCCACTCATAAGCTCGCCGGAGCATAGATCTTTGCTCGGCCGGCCACCAGAAGATTGAGGCTAAACCATCCTACCCACAACCTACATATCATTACAGCAAACAAAGGAAACTAATCCGGTACCCTAAATCCCGCAGGCACCCTCAAGAAGGGCACGGAATGCGAAATCGTCGGGCACGGCAAGGTGTTCAAGACCACCGTCACCGGCGTGGAGATGTTCCACAAGACCCTCGAGGAGGCGCAGGCGGGAGACCAGCTCGGCGCGCTGGTGCGCTCCGTCAAGCGCGAGCAGATCCGGCGCGGGATGGTGATGGCCAAGCCGGGCACTGTCAAGGTAAACCCACAGTGGTGCCATCTAGTGGCGAGTAGCGGAAAT
This sequence comes from Argyresthia albistria, assembly GCA_963457715.1. Classification (NCBI taxonomy): domain Eukaryota; kingdom Metazoa; phylum Arthropoda; class Insecta; order Lepidoptera; family Argyresthiidae; genus Argyresthia; species Argyresthia albistria. The sequence continues at coordinate 9,198,528 of OY735257.1, read as the reverse complement.
GACCGGGGCGGTTCTTGGTGGACACGTTGTTCAGAGAAGCAAGCGGAGAATGAACGCCCTTTGCATTCGCGACCAGCATCCAGGAGTGGTATACATACAATATAACAAATCACAAAGGATAGGGTGGCTCATCTTAATAGAAGATATAATAGGATATACCAACGGTACTATAACTCCCTAACTTGTTAATTTAACTGGTTCGCCGATACATCTTATATAACAATAGTTCGCCATTGTTCGGTCGTTCGAGCCACCGCTCGTGGTGTGCTTCTGAGAGAGAAGGGGTTAAGGTCAATAAGGACGAAATGGAGCTTGGACAGCTCATATCTTATTTTATTATTTTAGTAACGTACCCAAATAATAAAGTGACCCTATGTAGTAAATTGTTTATAGGTATACCGGAATCTGATGGCATAAAACCATTTTCATATGGCAATGTTTATTATTGTCTATTTTCACCTGTCAAATTAGGTCGTAGCGACATAAAGTTCGTTCGCCCAGGCTGTGTCGCCCACCTTTCACTACGGCACGGAACTTCAATACAGATTAAAAACTGTCTTGCGCGTACTCCACAGCGGTTTTCTTTGACCAAGTGTCGGCGTTCTTTCAAATTACGCGGCCGATGTCAAGACGTTGAGACACAAACGAAATGAATGGATTTTTAGAATTTCCCCAGTATTGCCCACATCAAATTTTTATTTCCCCATTTGCCATCAGATTCCGGTATGCTTAAAACAAGTGACTAATGAACTATTTTTAAGGCGAGTGTGTTTTTTTTAATCCTTCGCTCGCTTCGAAGGATTCTCGAGTTGAATCCCGAGTGTAACATAGTAGAAAAGTGTGCATAAGTAGAATCCTGAGCTGTTGAAAAAAATATGATGTTGGTCTCCAGGCGCACGACAGCATCGAAGCGGCAGTCTACATCCTCAGCAAAGAAGAGGGCGGGCGCGCGAAGCCGTTCACCTCGTTCATCCAGCTGCAGATGTACAGTATGACCTGGGACTGCGCCACGCAGGTCACCATCCCCAGCAAGGAGATGGTCATGCCGGGAGAAGACGCCACGTGAGAACACTTACTTATGATGGCTTATGATGAATATTATAAAATAACAAGTCCTGACTGACTCGTCAACGCAGGGCTCAAACGGCTGAAGTTAGAGGGATGAAATTTGGAGGCCAGCTTCCTTTTATAGTGCAGGCATCATTTAAGAAGCGGTTATACTAAAATCGTACCCTAAATGGGTCAAAGACCCTTTAAGTTAAATAACTTGTGTAACTAGTAACTATGTTGCATGGGAAGTGTATATGGACTCAATGAACTGATACTCAGTCAGTCAGTGTGACGCTGACGAAGTCTCAGGCTTACGCTAGTTTAACATAAGTAATATTTGTCGTACTTATCTTATGATCTTGGCGAGGTGATGACTGGTAGAGTAGATCCCGAGTGGTGGCCGAAACAAGGAAAGAGAAGCGTGGGTCGACCGGCAGCCAGATGAGGACATGACATTACGCATATTACGAGGAAGACCTGGTTAAGATTGGCACAGGACGGGATAAGTTGGTACAAAAAGGAGCCAAATGGGCTTATAAACTGCCTATTGTTCACTTCAGATGTCACCACTGTAGACTGATCCATTTTGACAGTTCTTCATAGTTTATCTGTTCTTCGGTCTCTCCACAGTGCTGCTACTACTATGACGAGCTTTCAGTTTCCAACCACACTGGCAATTCAATTTAGGCGATCTTTCAACACCCAAATTAATAGTCTAATAACTCTTTTTAACATTTATACGTATTGCACACAAATAAATAAAACGTGTAACATATGTACCCACCTGACAAATCCTCAATTAATCTTGAGATACTGCGGGCGAATATGGCTACTGTTTTATCACAAAACATTAACACACATTGATGATGTTCCAGGCTGAACATCAGGCTGATGAAGCCGATGGTCTGCGAGCCGGGGCAGCGGTTCACGCTGCGGCTGGGCGACATCACGCTGGGCACCGGCGTCGTCACCAAGATCAACAAGGACCTCACCGAGGAGGACAGGTGACTGAACTAGACTGCAGGCGTTTCTGTATCTACTACTACTACCTCGTCCATACATTACATTCCAGCGAGGTGCAAACTTAACTTGCTCGGGATATATAGGTGTGGTATATATTATACCCTTAACCCTATCCAATATAACAGGCAACTTGACAGCTAACCTAAAACTTCATAAAATCCACACTCACTAGGAATGTTACCAAAACAATCGGAAAGAATCTAAATTGTTTATTCAGTTGAACTAACAGAAGAGTTGTCATCGTCATCACTGCTATCAGCACTTAAAGATATTATTATTTAAGATTTTATGAAGTTTTAAGTTAGCTGTCAAGTTGTCTGTTATATTGGATAGGGTATAGTTAGAAGTCGATTGCAACGGCAGACGTGTCGCGTGACTCCGCGTGAGTGCTTAGACACTGAGCGAATTTACGAGAGTACATCTTTCCAACCATCTTTTGGTCCGCGGTGACAGGCGGAACTAACTATTGATGACCAATGAGGAATGAAAAGTTTGTGTTCATGGCAGGTTTTTTGCGCTAAGTGGCGCCCCGCTGTAACCGTCACTCATTCATCAGCCAAAAGCTCGTTGGCAGACTGTAGGTGTAGATACATGGATGTTTTGGCACTTAGATGCCACTGACAGGGGGCGCCACTGCAACGTTGATTGATTGGATTGATTGCGTTAGTTCCGACCCTTGGCCACGTGCCAAAACATCCATGTAGCACTGTACAGCGCTAGCTGTCCCGCTCATATTCTGACGCGAAAAGTTGCGGTTGGCTACTAACTAGCCTTTTGGAAATATTATAATTATGATGATGATTGATCATGAAATTATTATTTTTGTAGAATGAGAGCAACCCCCTCGATGCCCGCTGTCTCTAGGGAGCCAAATTTTGATATTCTTTGTGGGCTATACAAGGTGTAAAGTACATAAATGCATTAACGCAAAATGAGATACTACTTTGTTAGGGACATCATTCTGAGCAACTTTCATTATGAAACCGATTTGATCAGAGCAACTTTTTTTTTCACTTCCTAGTACATTTTGGCCTGAGATGATCAGCTGATTTGTATTCATGATTTCATACCATTATAATGATAGCGTAAATGCGAATTAATTTCGTCGCTGTTTATGAAATATGGTCAAATGTCTAAAAAAATCTCTACATTTCCAGGGCCAAGCTGCATGAAGGCAAGAAGGCGCGGGAGAAGGCTGCGGCTAAGAAGTGAATCATTGTAGGATAAGATTAGAGTCGTAGTTAATTAATTACTTATATGTATTTGAAAATGTATACTGCAAATAAAGTTTTCGTTGCGACGTGGCATCTTTTATTGCAAATACTATTTGTGAAACAGTTAAGTATGTCCAACAGCACATCACGCTTGACGCTGGTAGTTATCCTCTCGGTGCCCGCAAGCTCCTCAGGAGCCAGTTTCCTTATTGGACTCTTTTACCAAGCCATAAGTTTTGATATCGCTGGCTCTACGGGCGTGACGTGACGGCATGCATGATGATGTCATTCGGTTTTTTCCGTTAACCTTGAAGACTTTTAGATCAATGAAACTGTCTACTTCCTCCTTCATGGACTGTGAACTTCTGATGCAGCAGGCCGTGTTGCTCTATGTGTGATGCTCACAAAACGAAGGCCTAAAAGGACTTGATTCCAGGGCCGTAAACCTAATCCATGAAAAAAACAAAACGAAACTTCGGCATTACGTTCAAAAATCATCCGTGAATTAAATACTCTCATAATACACAACGCTACCTAGTGGGGAGTAGCAAATCTAAGTTTCAAGGTTTTGTTCTAATTTTCCTTGGGAAGATTTTTTCGAAAAGCTACAAACAGAGAGCAATAGTCTCTGGCTATATAAACGACTGTGACTGTGGGGCATGGGCAGCGAGCATGTGACAGATCCCTGCTGTGGGCCACTCTTGCTTTAGAATTAGCGGTGGCTGTTTTGAGGAGAATTACAAAGGTACAGAACAATAATACAAACTGTGAATTTTACAAGTTTAATCAAAAAGGCATCACCATAATTTCAGTGATAGTATTGTCCTCTGCTAACAAAAATGTAAGACAATTTACAATCATCATCATCATACAGGATAGGACCACCCATATCCGAAACAGTTTATCTCGACAATACAATTTGATAATAAATAGGCCAAATTGAGTAGAGTAATGGAGAGTAATGCAAACCCTTACAATAGTGTAGTTAATACATGTATGAATGCTGCATTACGTACATAAACCAAATAATTAAAACTAACAATTAGGAATACAATTCAAACATTGTCACTAAACAAACTGCTCAACATGTTAGTAGTATGAAGATGACCAAGTTTTACCACACATTATAATACATGATCACATGAACCTAATGGAATGGAGTGTTTTGTCACAGTAGTGTTTTTTCCAAATTATGTTTAGTGGGGGCACTGAGGTTTTATGTTTACAAGTCTTCATCCTCTTCGGGTAGTGCGGTGTCCTGGGCTTCCTTGAGATCCTTCTCGATTTGGGTCTGCCATTGAGGGTCCATTGTAACTTCTGGGGGCACAAGTGCGGGCATAGCCACAAACTCGAGGTTGCCGTCTCCAATCAATTTCCTAGCTAGCCAGAGGAAGGGCTTCTCAAAGTTGTAGTTTGATTTGGCTGAGATGTCGTAATACTGGAAAAGGTATAGAAGTACATGAGATGTTGCAAAATATTATAAAAGGTGATGAGTCATGCATGTGTCATAGTCCAACTTTAGCTTATTACTCAGTAGTATAACTCTTGGAATGTAACATGGCCAGCGTTTGCTGTGTAATGCTCTTTCACAAAGACAGTCTTTGTGAGAGAGTGGACACACACAGCATCCACTGGCCAAGTTACATACCAGGAGTTATTTCTCGTTGCAAATAGCAGTTCATTCCTAGAGCATTTGTAAATATTTGGGCATGTGCAATAGATATCTGCAAAATCTAGACAAGTGATCAAAAATGTTGCTAATTGATAACAATTAGTTCAATAGATTTACCTGAAGATTCTTTTTTCTGTGGAACACAATGGTCTTTGCCTTGACTTTCCTGTCTTTGATGTCTACTTTGTTTCCGCACAACACAATTGGAATGCCTTCACAAACTCGCACGAGATCTCTGTGCCAGTTGGGTACATTTTTGTAGGTGACACGGGAGGTTACATCGAACATGATGATGGCGCATTGACCTTGGATGTAGTATCCGTCGCGGAGGCCTCCGAACTTCTCCTGGCCGGCTGTGTCCCACACGTTGAACCTGATGGGGCCGCGGTTCGTGTGGAACACCAGTGGGTGAACCTCCACGCCAAGCGTAGCGACATATCGCTTCTCAAACTCGCCAGTCAAATGCCGCTTTACGAATGTGGTTTTGCCAGTGCCACCGTCTCCTACCAGCACGCACTTGAATGTTGGCATATCCTCCGTCATTTTCGGTTATTTTGTAATCCCTGGAAGAGAAAGAGGAACATTACCAAAAACAGTCATGAGAACATCACAGCGACAAAGGAAAAACACGAAAGTTGGCTGTTTGTTTACAAACTGATTTGTGATTGATACAGATTTCAACACTAAACACAGCTACGGCGGGGAATTGAGAAGATTTAGTTGTTATTTACTTCGAGACAGGCTAAAATTCGTTTCAAGTTCCCATCAAATGGCGCTCAATCACTCTCACAGGAATTTCACAGATTCGCACCGAACTCAACACCGATTTATGGCTGAAATACGAAGGACAGCCAACAAATAAGGGGAGCACCAGAAACTGCACAGGTCAGAAAATTCAACGTAGTAATACAAAAACGTAAATTACCAAGATTGTATAAGAAAATTAAGATTAGATTCGTCGAGACAAAAAGTCGTTACGGCTCACAATGGCGTCACTTTACAAAACGGAAACTGCGAATGACAGTTGACAAGCGCAATGCCGCCAGTAGTCAGGGATCCTCTATATTAATTTTTCGAGTGAGTTTTATTCATAACCTGGCAAAAATTAATGAACCATTTACATACAATAAATAAAATTTTGGTTTAAAGTACGTAAATTTTATATATATAACAAATATTTACATGTTTTTATTTCTAGAGTTGCTTTATTTATTGCACTGTTTTATCGACAGCAAGAATGATGTCACAGCCTTTTGCACTTATGGCGCCATCTATAAATATTTTAGTTGATGTTTTGGCCGGACGGCGGATGGATGACGGTCGTTGAAGTTTCGTTTCGTGTGTATCGATTTTTGAGTGAAGTGAACGTAGTGTTCGTGTCCTTTAGTTTTAGTGACGTTTATAATAAAAATATCTGTGAATGGGATTGTGTAACAAGATAAAACATTTGTTTGGTGTGTGATTGGCTGTAAAGGATGACGAAGGACAGGTTAGCGGCGCTCCAAGCGGTAAGTTTCCCTTGATGCTCATCATAGTCTAAGGCCTTTCTTGGTGGCCTCGAAATCGTAATGAATTTGCAAAGGATTCGTAGGTTTTTTCAATCATTTCAGTACCCTGTAATCGTACGGTCAGGTGAGTTTGACTCGCCTGTTGATGGGTGGATAGGAAGTGGAGTAATTGGTCTAATTCTAGTGGGATTCTTGTGATGTGTTCGCCCCACCCCTGGTCTCGCAGAGAATCCTGAAGTTGTCACAGCAGAGAGGCATTGTGCTGGTGTTCAGACCTCCCAAGTTGTCAACACCTGTCTGGTCTGCTAGTGCATGCATAGGCTAGAGATCTTGCAATGCAAGACCCTTCACACTTGGCTAACCTCTTAAGTAGGCAACACTCATTCTTTAGCTAAATTGCCTTTGTTGTCTTTGTATAATTAGGTACCTTTCAAAGACTTGTTCAATGTTGGTGTTTGATTCAGCCTGTTTTTATCATAGTTTCTGATAACTGAACAAAATTTTTAGACAATTTACTGATTTATTATTAATTTTAAAACACTATGTTGTTTTATTGCACTGGATAACTAATTACCAATAATATGAATATGATCCCACTTGGTAGATTTCTTCTAAACTTCTGGTGGTGTTTTGAAATATCCTTTTTAGACCATTGCAGAAACAATATAATTGTTTGGTCTATAGGTGTAGTCATAGCAGTGTCAGAGGTCCTAGTAAGGCATTTTGATAACTTGTGAACGTCAGATTGGCCACTAGCCCATATGGTTCAATCTTACTTGCATCATGCTGTATCACTTGATGATGACATAAATGAGCTAAATTCTTCACACTAAATAAAAGGCCTGTTTTGACAGTTCATGAAGTTTTAACACCTAATGTGTAGGTAATAAAAGCCAACTGTTGCGTACAAGCAAAGCATACAAGTTGCACCTGGGAAAACCGCTTCTATTACCTATACGTTAGGGGTTAAAACTTCATGGGCGTGAACTGTCAAAACGGGCCTTTTATTTTGTGAATGGTGTACATATTATTATTATTATAGAGGTATGACCCAGTAAAAGTCACTGTTGTAGGACACAGTCAATTTTGCAGGATTTCTTCACCAATGTCATAAGTTATAATATTTAATGTGGGTGTGTTCAAGGATAGACTTGATTAAATTGTCTGAAAGGGGCCTCTATGTGCCCCATGTCCCAACGCAAGCCTACAAAAAGGACTGGTACATCACTGTCCTGTGAAAATTATAATAATAAAACGCAAGCCTGCAAAAAAGGATAATAATGTCCCATGAAGTCTTAATTCAGATACAAACAATAATAATAAATATAATAAGTTTATTTTCCAGAATAATAATAACTCTAATACATATGTTCACTCAATTATAAATTAATAAAATTAAAATTACATATCAAATTAGATTGGCTGGTTATAAATACAAATACATAGATTTCACTGTATTCGGACAAGTTTTCTCTTTCAAGAACCTAGAAATTTTTAATTCTAGAATCTATTTATGTATCCTGAGGACATGGAAGTCTTTCCCCTAACTAAGGGTCATTATATCATGCAACCAGCCAGATTGTCTTTGTTTGATAATATATTTGATATGATAACACTACTAAAACACAAAGTATATTTATTTTACTGATGGTATGTAAGATCCAGACTAATTCCAGGGAACTAATGGCCAAATTTTGAATGTAAGTACTTACTGGATATTATGGACTTTGTCTTTGACAATCTAGACAAAATCACTCTCGAAAATTAATTCTGATAATGTTCTTCTTTCATAGCTACCCTGTATTGTGTTGGTTGTGTAACAAGTTAAACTGTCAGTGACTTCTTATGACCTTTTCACTATTCATGCTTTCTATGTAGAGCTTAGTTTTAAGCAGGTAATTGTACCATGGAGCATAAACCGTTGAATTGCTTATCAGCTGTTAAATTCCGGCCTTGTTCTACCTATTGACTGACTCATCGAAACTCGTCACTTGTTACTCAGCGTCAGTGGCATTGGCTAGCGTGATAGGGGCGAGGGACGGCTCACTTCCGGATGCGATTAGTGAAGACAAAAAATATTTGTGCAAAACCCCATAGAGTACTTATTTCAGACGTCATAAGAAAGTAGGCTACGATTGTAATGCGTGAGGTTAACTCAATCTGATTATGATTAGGAACAAAGTGCCTAGCTAGGTCTCCACGAACGTAATGTAAACGCATTTATCCGCACTGGACGTACCGGATCAAAATGTAAGGAATTTCCCGCACAGCTCTTGCACGCTACTCGCACTTTGCTCTGTATGACTCGCATGCAACAGAACGCAGATTGCCGACCATACGTCCGCACCGCCCCACGCTGAATCTGATGGCGTCGAGGTTCATAGGACGTCATTATTATATTTATTACTAGCCAGGTTCTTCCCAATGCTGGACAAAGGCCTCTCCTACCCTCTTCCATGTTTCATATTCCTGGGCGGTTTCCCACAGGATCATAAAATTGTAAATTCTAAAATTCGATCCGTCCCTCCGGTGCCGATAATTTACTGAGCAAATATGCCGCTTGACGATGTGGATGGTGAAGATTCCAGCAGTAGACTAAAGTAGGTCGTAGATCAAATTTACACGCAACATCTCTGTAGATCAAAGGGTATCATCTACTGGACCTTATAATTAACCACTAATCACCGCGAGTCTTATTGTCTACATCTAACTTGTGGTGTGACTGTGTGACCCAGCCAACGAACGTCGCGATCTCAGCAACACAGCCAACGATATCATTTATCTGACTTAAAAAGTATTAAGACTTCTGAGAGTAATCTAATACAGAGTGTAACAGAAAGGTGTAGTCATATTTAAGGGGGTTGCCCGGTTGTTAGGGACATCATTCTGACTAACTTTCACTATAAAACCGATTTGATCAGAGCAACTCTATTTTTCACTACTCTTACAAATCAGCTGACCGTCCGGACCAAAACGTATGGAGGAATGAAACATAAAGCCCTGATCAAATCGGTTTCATAGTAATAGTTGCTCAGAATTGTCTCCCTAACAACCCCCTAAATATGACTACACGTTTCTGTTACAGCCTGTATAGTATGAACTAGACCAGAGAGAATTTCGGCGGTTTTTCGCCCTTCGTCCTTGCTGAAAATTGTCGAGACGTCGTTGTGCAACCATGATACAATGCCGATTACTGACAAGAATCAATAGATGCTTTACAATCGTGCTCTTCCTTAGTCGGTTCAATGTAAAATCACACATCGCATCTATCTAAAGCCGGGTATCCATTATATTCGCGAACCTCTTGCGCTCCGCGCTCCTGCAACTGCTCCACATAGTGATACGTTCGCGCTTCCGGAGTGGGTCATCATCACAGCGGTTGCAGGATCGCGGAGCGCAAGATGTTCGCAAACATAGTGGATACCCGGCTTAACAATGCAGCGGCAGAATAGACGTTATCTGCCTACCAGAGACGCCAGATAATAATGCTAACTTACCCTCATCTGAAAGGAGCCTCGAGTAGAATCTTCCAACGCTACCTAAGAAAGAAATTATAAAATACCGGAGAGGCTTTAGATGTTTAATGAAGCTTGGCTATGTCGCGGAGTTATTGTCACCGACACCGACGATGTACGGTGCACTTGTAACAGCTGATTCACATGGTGACGTGTCTACGCTACGGTTCTATTTTTATCTATTGTCTCACGTGCTGTCTCGTCCACGACCTCCAATGGTATCTTACTTACAACGTTCACGTCATCACGCAACTTTGCCTGTTGCCCTTCCTAAGCGCCGCAGATTGAACAAGAAATCCAACTATAGTCTATTCGTGATAAGAATGCAGTGAAATTTAAATTTTAATAAATTAAAATCTGTTGACACACACAACCTTCGCGTTCGAAAGTTTGCCTTCAACTGGTCACTGTGAACTTGGCTTGATAATTGGAAACGATTTCATTGGTTACGGGGCGTGGCTGCATTCTTATCACGAACTGACTAGTTGAGGAAACATTAATTTCATTTACAAAGACCGCAGAGAAAAGCGTATTTTGTCCGCGCTTCGCTCGAGGCGTAATCAATAGTTCGGCGTATTCAATTTGCGCTTGTTTCGCAGTGTCAGAAGTTGGGACGTGCATCTGTTGTACGGAGGGACACCCGCGCGAGCGGCGAGCGAACACTTTGCTACGTGCCCTAGACTAGACTAGTGCCTATATCTGTGTGGCAATGAGACTGGCAACATCCCAACCAAGCCTTCGCCACGAGGTCGCGTCTGAGAGGTTTTGCCAAATTGTGCCATCTGGAAATTCTTGAAATTGCTGATAGAACTTGCTTATACGACCTCAAAGAGGTAATTTTAACACATGGAGCGTTGCACTTGGTTTTAGAAATTAAAATGTGTCGTGTTATATTTGTAAACTATCAGAGCATTGACCTCCAGCCATGGCCTTTACCTACAGATTTCTGATTTCCTCATCTAACCGATATACTTAGAGAACAAATAAATGTCATGCTTCGTCACAAAAATTGGCCTTCGCCGCGCGATACTTTTCATGAATCAGAAATTCAGAAGTCAGTTACGGGAAAAACGAGCTTGTCGTTGGCAGCGGAGGCTTCGTAAACGGACGTGTCTGACTGAAGCGACACACGTACCTAGTTGTATCTGTTCCTAGGCTCGGCGTCGTGTGCCCTTCCGGTGAGCTCCAGTTTTGAAATGGATAGCTGAGCCAACCCGCTTCACTTGTACTGTGAACCTATGGTTGCGGTGCCTAACGGATTAGTCTAGTGTTTCGTTTGTGCTGAGAGCGTTTACACAACCGAGTTGAGTAATCGTTTTAACCGTATTGGCGCTGAACGCCTTCTAATAGTTTACTATGGCTTCTGTTGTACTCAGATACAAAAGCAGCAGTAAAGACTGACTGGCTCAGAAGTCAAAAGTCTTGATTTGTTGAAATGGCAAACTTCGCAAGGATTTTTGTGAACTTCATTTGTGCAAACTTAAATCCAAATAAAATCCTAGTAAATCTGTGTAAATCCCTTTTCATTTGCGGAATATTTCCATCATCAATCACCATAATGTCGTCAGCTTTTCTACTGGAACTTTCCTCATAACAGCGCTAGTTAACGAAGTTGTGTCCGCTGAGCCAAGTTACAAACAATGTATTTCTTTCCATCTTAACAATGTTTACTTGTTGAGAGTTTGTTCTCTGTTATCTGCCGGCAGATTGACGGCATCGATAACGTTTGCGATAAACGCGATAACATTGCTCACCTCACTTTGCTAATTTAAACGAACGACGAATCTATGAATACACAATACACAATAAGTTCCACTTTGCTTTCTGAATTGCTTAAGATTTCGCGTTGAGAGTTGAGAGGCGGCATACCGACAAATTATTTTGCAGGCGATGAAGATTCGTTCCCTTTTTGTAACTCGGAGTAAACAAAATTATGTGCTACGAATTGCCATTCCAGCATTTGTGTAATATAAATTTTGTTATAATTCATCCTGAGAAATATGATGAAATTAACATAATAAAAGAATTACATGAATCAAATGTTCCTTCCAGCTTCAGTGAATTAATCAATAGTTCAATAGTTCAATAGTATTTATTCATAAAACAATAGTTCAATTGTGTGTGAAATAATAGACATTGTTAAAAACTTAAAAAGAATCATGCATTTTACAATCCTTCGATTAGTTTATATCTACGTGATAGTAATATTATGTACAGTATTTATCTTGTTGACGATGCCAGTCGCAATTTGCAGTTCTAATTTGGTATTGTCTCAGCTTCCACTGAAATCGTTAGCGTCTGCCTTAGCTTCAAGTAGCTGAAAACTGCTAAACCATTTGTGTTATGGATTAATAAGCCACATAAATGAGCTGAGCTAAAATCTACAGAGAAATTCACAGAAACTTACAAGAAACTTCTTGCGGCCTGCTGAGCGTGTGATACGAATAAAACTGAAACGTGTTTTATTCAGAACGTAGAATGAGAAGCCCTCCAAAGTGCATTTTCAGACTGGAATGCATTTTAAATTGTATTTTACAAGCTATCCCCATATCTTGAATTTGAGGAAAGTTCTCAGAGAATGAAGCAACTACTGAATATGTTGCAGCTGGAGTAAAAACTATATTAAACTCCTTATACTATGTATGACGATTATATATGTATATATATTACCCACTAAATGAACTTATGTAATTTTTGATGATGATTTATGTAGATACTGGCTAAAAAGAGCTCTCGAAAAACATGTCGAAAAGGAAGAAGAAGTGATAGAATAACTCAATATACTCTACCCACACGCCCAAAGTATTAGTATTGTAATTTGTAACCGGGTAATGTGTACAGCTCCCAAGACGTTTCAAGATAACATGGCAAAATAGGTTATAATATCTAGCTACATTATTGCCCTTGCCGAAATTAAATGGCGTTCGGCATCACCCCAGTAATTTAGTGTAAACAAGGGGTTACCTCCTTTGGTCCCTGTAATATATCTCTCTTGATTCGTGACACCCGAATATAGGACGTGTAATTGTGTACGGTAAAGACCTTTTCGAGGCGGGGCCGCAGTATTGTTTAGCGAAACGTCGTGTTCACATTTGTATCATCGTAATGCATTGTTCATTGGATTTACTACAAGGTTCTAGGTGGTATGATCTATGCAGACGAAACTATTTCTACCAGTCAGTTACTTAAACTCCAGTTAATCTGGATCAGTTAAATGTCCGATGACCGACGTAATTCAAATTTCAATAAACACATACGGGAATCACGATAATAACACGCAAGACAACTAAATGATTCGGTAACAGTACAGAAATTCTGATAACCATCTGGATCGACCGATCACTTGTTGAATACGTAAGCGACGGAATACAAATTATCTTTCAAGTAATTTTAACCAACTCGTTTTCAGAAAGCGTTGCGGTGATCCCTACTTGATTGATAGATGGAGTTTACGTACAAAATATCTAAATCGCTGTTTTGATCGATTTACGTGAGAGATTAAGCGGTTGAGATGAGACTCAATTGATTCCTATACTCTAATACAGAATAACTAATACGACAGAGTTAGTAGCAGTACTAATGCTGGTGAACGCCGCTGATTGATTATCTTCTATTTATTACGTGTATCTGGATAATACTAAGGACTTCTTTCAGTGGCATCACATGGTTGCGCCACCAATAAATGCCACAGCCACAGATATCGAGAGATAGGCCCTTGGCGCTAAGCTTGTATCGGAACCAGCGTCGCCGAAAACTAAGAACACGCACACATCTACACCACTCATGCATCAATCTATCCGCTTTTAATGGTAAGTGCAATGTCATGCAGACACATCTGATAGCGACAATGTAGCGAGAACGAAAGATACTTTATTCATAGTCATGCGAAATATCATATTACGAAATACAATAAACTCCGGACAAGAAAAACCGTAAAAAAGAGGAAGGTCGAAAATTGAATTAGATCCCAAGCAAGAATGTCGCAGAATTCCATTGACAGTGTTTGTCTGCAGCCAGTCTCCTTGGCCTCTGTTGGAAATTAACGCTGCGCCCTTGGAATATCAGAGACGACCTTCGGAATGCTCGCAAACTAATGAAAAGATTTCGACGCCTAACAGAAGCTGAATCCTGCATTCCTGAATATTATACTATTTGTCTCTGACTGTCCTTCACTAAATAATTTAAATAGTAGATTGTTTACGACAAGCGAGTAAAGAACTATTTTTAGGGCGAGAGTGTTTTTTGAATCCTGAACGACCGAGGGATTCCAGAGTTTAGTCCCGAGTGAAACGAGGGACTCAAAAGTAGAATCCTGAGGGAGCGAGGGATACAAAGTACATCTCTCGAGCCAAAAATAGTTTTTACACCTGAGGTGGACACTCTACTTTTCATCACCCTCTATGAGAAAAGTAGTAAGTAATCAATAAAATAACATACATGTACCTATACAGGGTTTAACAGAGAGGGGTGTACAAGCGGAAAGAGGGACATCATTCTGAACAACTTTCACTATGGGACCGACTTGATCAGAGCAACTTTATTTTTATTAACTCTGTACATTTTAGGCCTAGCGCTCAGCTGATCTGTATGGTGGAGTGAAAAATAATGTTGCTCTGATCAAGTCGGTCCCATAGTGAAAGTTGTCCAGAATGATGTCCCTAACAACCTTCTTTCGGCTTGTACGCCCCTTTCTGTTACATCCTGTATTTATTTACACAATTGTCGTGATATGTTGTGTGTAATGGTTTGTTGGAAGAAATCTCTTGTTAGAGATAAGCTCGCCTTTGTACATTGTCTATCCATTATAAGTTTTCTGTATGTCATTCTTGTGTTAGTACAATAAAGAAATTACTAATTACGAATATGTCCTCCACATAGTTAAAGCTTGTTTAAAATTGGCTAAATCTTGAAAATTGGTTCAAAAAGCATTTTCAGATAACCACTTTGTTCCTCTTGAATTTTTCTACAGGATTACAGTTTTTACATACTCGTACCTACATTCCTCGTGATTTGATTGGTAACAGATCTTGCATTTGTCATTCGCGTTTGTTGCTACATCATCTGGAGTTAGACACTCACTTTCACTCATAATATTCTTTACTCATATCCGCAAACGAAATTGAAATAATTACGGCGTTCAGATTTGGCGCGCTTTGTTTACAAATTTTCCACAACTTTTTAATTATTTGGTCCGTGTTTCGATATCAATTCTGTAAGGTTGTTTCTCTGTTGTCACCAATCGGTGTCAATCGATTCGGTCGATCGGATTATCTAATCTGTGTCGAGTACGCATATTTTCCTTTGTACTGGCAACAAAATTAAAAAGTTGCTTTTAGTCCCTAGGGTGTAAATGACCTACATTAGTCCCTGTTTGCCGGGACTAAAGTAGCTCTTTTTGAATAGATGTGATGAAAAAACTATTATCATTTTACAATGTGTCATGTTTAACAATGGAAGCGCTGAGGATTTTTAAGATCTATAGCTCTGCTTAGTTAAGATCTCGAATAATCATTAATTAATTACATCTCAAACTCTTACTAGGAAACCATCCAATGTAAAACCTCTATGTAACAAATTGTAATGTGTCATTTGAATATATTATCTTATCTTATCTTATCTAATGTAAGAACTCCAATGTCCAACTCTAAGAAAATCAAAAATGTACTTCATTCTCATACAGCAAAACATCTCATAATTTGTGACATCGAGGTCTGTCAAACGAAGAAGATTTTTTAATTCCTCGTAAATCTTCTTTTTGCGTGAGATTCAAATGTAGCGACTAGCAGCTGCCAGTACCCGCTCACTAGGGCGGGACGGGAATGATAAACTTCAGGGCGGGGGGTAGTGCGGGGAGGGTTTACGTAAGGCCGCCGCAACCGTTGCCGTCTTGCCTGCCGTCTGGGCGTTGTTGCCACCATTGTTCTGTTCACCATTCCCACATGTCTGACTTGCATTTTTTACTTCCGTCAATTTAAAAGGGTCTTACTTATTTACTGCCGAGTGACCTTACATACGGATTGATTATTTATGAATACTTTCCTAAAGAAACAATAGTCCCAACAAACGAATCCTGTGCCTTGCGGTACGACCCAACCAAGTTTGCACTTTTAAAATTTTCGCTTTTTGTCATAAATCTCATCATCTCCTTGTGGCATGTCTTTTTCGCCATTCCAAAAGCAATCTCGGTATCATGTCCCCCGTTCAAGCATTGCGTACGTTTGCTCTTATTCCCATTCAAACGGTGCAATGCGGCTGTAGGGAGTAATCTGTTGCGAAGCCCTTAGGTTTAGGGGCCGTAAATAAGTGTGCGTGTGCGGGGCGGAGGTCTGCCCTCGCTGTTTTACGACGCCTGTAAACCCTGTAGCGTGTCGCCCTGCTTTGTTACATAGCCCTTATACCTTGTACTTGTAACTTAACCACAGCGTTGCCTCCGAAATCATAAAGAGGTCGAATACAATCATTATACCTATCACAAACACCTATACGTAGAGGCTTGCCTGAAATGTAAGCACTACTAGTTGAAGCGGTCGAATTGGGATCAAGGTGGTCTAAACTGGAACCTTGTCATTGGGAAATTGTAAAAATTGACGAAATGGGAACTGGTCATAATGAGTCTAAAGAAAAATAGAGTGAAATGTCATCAATCAAAACTCAGACGAAATCGATTGTTCTCGTCGTGATTTATTTCAGTTCGTGAAACACATAAATCAGCGTATATGCCATTCCGAAGTTAGTAAGCTCCTATTGCTTAGGAGTTTGATTGAGACTGCTAGCCATCTAGACAGGCACTATTAGGTCTGTATAATATCTGCGTACAAGTCTCGTCGTATCTATTTAAGAGATGGGTTTAATAAGTTGTGTGAGCGAAGTCGTAAATTTCGTTGGCAGCTTAACTCGTTCATTTACTTTTCAGGGCTTAGAAATACGTAGGATCAAATAATGGATGCGTAGGTAACTTTTTCATTTTGTTGTCGCATTTCTTCACGATTTTGTGTTTTAAATGGGTTATCTATCACTTAGTCGCACACGTTGATAGGCTTAATTTTAGTCTTATCATATTTTCCATGTTGTTTTCTGTTCTCAAATCGTGGTACGCGGTAAGAAAATATACCCCCACGAATCAAAGACGAAAGCTTTTCGTTCCTAGAAATTATGCAGTCGTTTCACTCTTCGTGGAAAAGTATAAAAAGTTGGCTTTACTAGGGATTCACTGCTATACGCAACGCAACGCAAGTTGTAAATTCATAGAAATCCGTTACAAGATCTATTTTTAATGTCACCCCTTCTATGCTTATTTTTATCGATTTACCCCGAGTCGAGTATTACTCAAATTCTTAGAAAAAGGAAGGTGTTTGTGCAGTAGTTTCACATTATTTTCTCATACTGAGTTCAATGTCTTGTTACTTATTTGTACCTTTGTAATCACTAAATAGCATGCGGTATTTCTTAAAGTACAACCGTGGTTAGTCTTTCTTATGCTAAAATGTCGACAAATACCGGACTTAAATAATAAAATTCTGCATTTGTCTGCTGAATCAAAAAGAGATACCCGCCTGTTGTATGTTGCTTACGTGTCTAGCGTGCGATGCTCTCTTTCTCCACTTTACGTTATCTGGGCAAACAAAGCCTGCACATACCGACACTAGCCTCAATTCCTGCCAATTTAAGTGCTTAACTTTATAGGTTCGTAAATCCTCGTCCGCAGAAGATCGATGTTGTTTAGAATAGAGGTCAACTTCGCTGAAAGCCAATACGTTTCCGTCTTCAGCTAATAAAGTCAAGTGTTAAAAGCTAATGCCACAATTTTCAGCGCACCATAGATTAATTGCTTCTTCCTCGCCGAGATTGCCGAGGGTCTGTAAGTAGGACAGGGCGGCGGGTCGAATGCGCGCATGAGGACCGTAGGGTAGCTAAGATTGAGAGCGTTTGTATTCAGATGTGTAATTACGAACGTTTGATGTCCAAAAATCATACCGCACACCCAATTTATTTCAAACATTTTAAATTTTCTATGATCGATTCTGTACTTAATAGTCCAGTCTCCTGGGTGGCGAGTCGCGTACGGTTATGGCCTGGCAGTGTCTATAGCGAGAGCGCGGAATTGTTTTGTTGAATTGTTTTGTTTGTAGCGCGCGCGGGCGCGTCTCGGCACCGTCGACAAGTCAAAATAAGTTTTTTTGCGCCCTCGCTATTAGCCACTGGCACGCAAATCCGTACGCGACTCCAGGGCCTGATCTCACAGAGTTCAAATTGCTTCCGTAGATTCCTTAAACATACCGGAATCTCGCCGAATGACTTTGAAATGAGAATTATCATGAACGATGTGTATCTCTAATTATTATTGTAATATTATATTTCTATAAACTTGATCGGAATTGGCATCACTGGTAATTATGTGCCAGCTTGATGCCGAGATATAGGATGTCGCACGCTCACGGAATTGACCCACATCTCGGTAATCCCTGGAGGCTGGTCACACCGCCGTATCGACCATTATTGCGTGTTGTCTTACTGCAAGACTTCTCTATCAATCGGTATAATTTGGTGCCGGTCGTTAAAGTTTGTGTTGTGAATACATAGCAATCGAGTTAGTACTAATGCAATATGTCCTAAGCTCTGCTTGATGACCTGTTTCATTGCGCATTACATATTTTATGAACCTACATAATCTAGGTAAGACCCCAAACAACTAGTCACCAAACACCACAAATTGTACGATCCATAACTAATTGCTCAGGAAGACTAAAGAGCTTATTATTATAATGGTAACATTCACTAACATTCCAACAATTGAAGATTCGTGGAAAGGTGATATTTAATATGCCAGCGTGAGGCTCTGTATTACCCATTGCAGTTATATGATTAGGTAATTTATTTTGCAGACACGAGCGACGAGTAATATATATTTTTGTTTAATAATTTCTAGTAGTATTCCGCAGTTGGTAAGCCTATCTACTATACTTGTTTATGAAGCTTAGCCGGATCGGAATAGGATAGATATTTTCAAGCTGAGCCTCTACCCGTTTGATACCGCGGGGAATGGTTTAACGCAAATAGTGGAACATAAAATGATTTGTGGATTTAATGACGAAAGTAGCTCACGTTAACCATGTCATAACAATAGACAAAATCATGCAAACATGTGTCCGGAATACAGTCAGCATTCATATAAATCGTCTTGAGAACCGAAGGTTGGGGCCTCCAGTCAGGTTACGTAACGAACAGCCATCGGATGATACGATCATACCAGCCGGGGCGCGACGGTTTTATCGGGACTGTAATCGGGATACTTTCCAGACTCGTCCTTATCTCGTCCAGGCTACTTACAATAATTGTTATCCTCCATATTGACGTGTCGGGTCGGCCGATCGGCTGTATTCGACAGAAGTGCTACAGAGTTTAAAGAACACCTTTGACCATTCGAGCATAATAGTTTGGCAAAATGCGAGCTTGTTGAGTTATGTATTATGCAGAATTAGACACATCATGGATGGAATACCAACTGGAACTAATTTAATTCAATATTTTTCTTTAAACATTCAATAAACAGGTAAAATAAAACAGAATCATCTTGATTTATAATTTATAACACACTAATTTAAATAGCGTAGAGGCAATGCACGGTGATTACACAGCATTTGTCAAGTCTGTTAATTACTCCCGCTTGTTTCAACAATATTTCGCATAACACTCGTCGGCCATTACGCACGATTAATAAAATCCCAACGATGAGAGCTTATTATTACTCGTCCACCGTACTAATTAGAACACGCAATCCGACGCGTACTGGAATCGGGAGAAACCAGCGATTTGTTCATTTAACTTAATTGGGGCACATGTTCCCTCAGATTAGCTGCTGAGTGTCAGGGTGAACTCCAGGGAGTCCTGCCGTGAAAGATAGGAATTTACCACTAGGCTAGAGCGAAAGTACACTTTATTTGAATGGACGTGCTAGCTAGTCTTGGACTAACAGATTAGGTAACGGCAGGAGAGGAAGGTCCGACCCCAACAAGATTAAGCAATTAAGAGGAACGAGAATTAAACCGTAAATTATTTACAAACAATCGCATAGAATGTCGGGATGGCGCAATCCGCAACGCGGCGGCGAGCGAGCCCTAATATCAGCCGCTGCCATCGCCAACGCAAATACTCAATGGAAATACGTGATATGCGTCTCGATACACGCCCACACAATATGACATTCTGCGGGCCTAATTAGTAACCATTGTTCCGACCCTTTTATGCGTCTAATTCAAATCAGCACGGGTGCACAAGATGGGCTGTGAAGGAACTGACGTGACTGTCTTTTGCTGCCAAATTAATGGGTTCTCCTAATTATTTTCGCCGGCATTAGGGGTTTACGATATTAAACATTTCGTTAGTAGGTTGCGATATTAATGGTGATGGATGGTAAAGACTCTTCTTCGACCTGAACAACGACGAAATAGCTAAACAGGATTGCAAGATAAACTTATGTCTCCAAAACTTATGCCACCATAGTGTACATTTTATGAGAAGTTTTCGTAACCTCGATTTCGATATTTCATTCACAGTTTACTGTCGCCGCCGTGCACTGACCCGATCAGCTCATGAAGCGCTCTTGTCTTGTCAATAAAGAAAGTATGGAAATTGTCAGGCGGCCTCTTTTAGCGCTTACCGTGACCGTATTACCCTGGAGTTATACTTTTGTTTTCTGTTCCTACTACAGATCTCTGTAATTTGTAATTTTTATTAGCTATAATTATTTAATAAGGGAAGAGCTCTGCAGCCTGAAATACAGGTTCTTACCTAGCTCAGGCTCAGATGTTCCAATTATTTATGCGAATACCCTAGCTAAGCACCTTGAATTTTGTATATTTTTCTCTCTGTATTTTATGCCTAAATAAATAAATAGATTAAAAAGAAATATGTACCTTTATGCCTAATAAAGTATAAACTCTCCGGTATTTTTGGCTCTGCTATGCTATAATATGTTCAGGACATAGTCATACTAATTTCGCAGTTTGAGATTGCGACATCACCTACCCTGTTCATAGAGGGGTGACGCCCACAAGCTCTATCTATAGGATAGGCCTGTAATCTTAAATTCCTTTAATAGACGCTGCTATTGTACTTTTCCTAACAATGACCTCGTTCTTCTGAAAGTTACGGAACCTTTTCCCCTTAAGTGGTTTCTCGACCATTTCCTGTTAAATCAACCAAGCTGCATGGGATTAAGATTTTAATTTAAGCTGTATTTTTGCAACCCCATCTTGGTAAATGGGAAGACTGAATTCAAGGTCATACTATGTCTATAATGCCCGATCCCGATCAAAAGCTACATATTCAATATAGTTACAAGTATTTTTCGCGTCGTCTTTTATTATAGCAAGATGTTCTACGAACAACTATAAAAGTGAAAATGTATCCAGCGATATAGCCCATATAACGCCTTCCAATATATATCACAACGAAATTAAGTAACTTTTAACTAACCTTTGGAGAATGACAGTGCACATTTTGACCAAGTTTCCCTATAGAATGCGTGGGTGGTGGTGGTTAAGATAAGAGTCGAAATTCGGCCAGTATTATTCGCTAACTTGTAAGTACGTAAGATTTTTGCATACTCTTGTGGTTTATATATCGTATAGGCGCGGTATAACGATCTATTGCGACTTCCAGCTAGCTCACTCTCGACCCTTTTCACCTGTTACGCACACTGCATGATAATGTCATGCCACCTGGCTTGTGTTTTATTTTAAAAGTAGTCCGTTACTTGGTCGTACCTTTGATATGAGAGAAAAATCGCAAACCCGCACGAGTCAGTAATGGTGCCTGCAATATGCATGAATATATCACCGGCACTTTACAAAAAACCTTGTAGAAGATCGTGGCTGTGGTGTAGCATAGTATTTCTGACTGATAGAACAATTTTGAAACTGTTTCTTAGCTATATTTCTGATTATGATAAATCGATTCAATCGATGATACTGGCACAAACTTTAGGCGCACATATCGCGGAGTACTGAAAGGCGTCTAACTTTGAATTAAATGAATACTAAAATGTTTTCCTTTGAGTACAACACGAATGGGATAGGTTGTCCACTTGTCGTGCAAATAAATTATATCAAGCCGACTGGAGTGCCAACTCCGTGCAAAAAGATAGGACCAACATTGAGAGACCGAATCTGAAAAAATGATGAGATCTCTTCACAATTTAATTATTATTCATTCCCTTTCAGTCTGCATTCATCAAGTGCTACGTTTTTGTGGCCAGATCTTACAAAGTGTTTGATAATGACCTTTTGACTTATTAAGTTGTTTATGGTGAGTGATTGTGAAAATTAATATTAATATTTCAATGTTTGTTTTAGAGCTGGAAGATCGCACAAGTATCGCAAATCTAAATACAGCAAAACATGCGGGGTCCAGCTAAACAAGCGTTATAATTACAGTATTATTAGCTGTAGTTACCACGATACTCCTTGTCATGCCGAATGCGGAGGCAATGCTGTTAAAATTAGCAATAACCCATTGTGTTGGCCCGGCATACCTCTATTAGCTCGACTAAATGGTTGTTAGCAATGATTGATAATCTGACTAATTGAGGTGAGGCCGCATATTAGTATATTATACATATTATTATTTTGAGCCCATGATGTCCCACTGCTGGGCGAATTCCTCTCTCCCCTTTTCCACTCTTGGCGATGCTGAGAATTGCACCAGTTGTTTTCACAAAGAACTATAGCTTATCCACCCATCTGTTCCTGGATAGATCACACTTTCACTTGGCATTTTTTGGAACGTATTCAGGTGCTCTCTTGGCCAACGATTCCGATGCCTTCGAGTAACGTGGCATTAGTAACTGGTATTCCTAGTAGTGACTGGAATAAAAACATTGTGCCACAAACGTGACTAGTTTCGTAGATTAGGTTAAACTTCACGAAGATAGAGATGTGCACTAGAGTGAAATCAAATGTTTATTCTTCGTGTGAAGGAATCCAAATATCGGTTCGGATCACTGAAACGTAACGAATTCCTAGATTTCACCAAAATCCACAAAAACAGACAATGGTATACCCGTATTTCTTCCATTGACATTTACAATCGATTAAACATAACTGGATGTCCTTTAAGGTATACTGGAATTCCTTCTAGTACACAAAGTTGTAAAAGTTTAAATTGCAGCAGGCACTACAGGAAAATCAGTCATAATGAAGCGAACAGTCACCTGCTTACATGTAACCATTGTTTGGTTGTCGTCAATGTAAATGTGTAACAGCGAGTTTTCTGCTCTCCCCCTGAATAACATAAATGGCCGACGCATATAATCGCGGCTTGCCTGTGTCGCCTATCGCCATGACCTAAATACGAACGCGCCCCTGAAAGTCGGCGGAACAAAGAACTCGACCACCGCTGCACTGCATCATCGTACGTAGACAGTCAGCTATTAAAAATTTCGAGGCCTTTACATAATTGCCGATATCGTTATCAAAACTATACATCTCCTAACATTTCCTTTGAACGCTTGTCGTTTACCTCAAAGTCTACATTCAAAGGTATACCTGTGAAACAAATATAGTTTCTTATTTCAAAAGGATTTAAAATTATCTAATATATCTTTCTCGTTCATGAACAAAATCGTTCATCTTTCGTCACGGAATAGATGCACGAAAAGCAGCGAAAATTCCGTATACCTCTATGAAGAAACTTTCTTGTATTTCCGGCAGTTGCTCTAATATTCAACGAAATGCACCGAGCACCGGTCGTCCAAGCTACAAAAGCGATTATTTTTATCGCACTTCTCTGCTCTATCGTCGCTCGAAAGGTCCGGAAACAATTCTCATTTGATCGCAAATGTCGTCCGCGATCGCGTCCTCATGGTAGGGCCATGAAGCAGGGATGAAGGTTGAATTTAACTGGCTAATTCAATTAAAGTGAAACACCGACCGCCCGCTGTCTTCCTGGCCCATGCCCGCGTAAGTCAGATCCTGGATATCGCAAAAAGTACAAAAACGGAATGTGTATTGAATGACTTCAAAATCCCTCATATTATTATGGCTCTGTAAACATGATCATATCTTTCGCTTAGCTATTTTCTATCTACTCACATCTTGTCGGGTACATCAGTGTCTGGTCTGAAGTTAGGTCACCATCATCCGGCTCTATAGGGAGTGAATAGACACATTATTGTCTGCTGTTGCATAAACCACAATCAAATGGATGTGTGGCCTCGTGAACGGTGAATACTTGAGATCGATCGCATGTCGGGGCTAAACTAGCACTTTGAGTTGAGACCCGCATCAGACGTACGGATGGTATACCTTCACATTCATAAACGCAAAGGGAAATCTTTGTTATTTCAGATTTATTCATAGGCCATCCTGTGGATGGGGAGGGAATTATCCATCCAGTGGATGAGGAAGGAATTATTGAATTATTATTTTATTCATTAATCATCACGTGGGTGGATAAGCTATGCACTATACGATACGAAAATGCTAGACCTAGGCTGTCGCATCGTAAACATGTTCATCGTAGAAACTATACGCGGCGTAACAATGGGACTAAAAATTTACTGGTACATAATAGGTTTGGTATCTAATAAATCTACCAGCAAAACCGCTGTTTTGTCTTTTCGCTTTACTATTATGT
Organism: Argyresthia albistria; assembly: GCA_963457715.1. Lineage (NCBI taxonomy): Eukaryota > Metazoa > Arthropoda > Insecta > Lepidoptera > Argyresthiidae > Argyresthia > Argyresthia albistria. The sequence goes on along the minus strand of OY735257.1, from coordinate 9,173,912 downwards.
TCAAAAACTAAACGTGGTGGAGCGTGTTCTTTGCCGATAGTGCCTGAGCTCCCACTGGTTAGGTGCTTTGGATATAGGACCTTTGTGCCTCCCAAATTGAATAATAGCCACCTCGATTCGCCTAAGTGGAATCTATTTTGCTTTGGCTGCGTTACATGTCAACGGGGACTATAAAGCCGTGAAAATATACGACTACTAAGTAATGCGACTATTTTATTTATTCTGCCGTTTTTTTGCTATGCATTTTTTTCGATACAGGCGCGATGGTTAATCGCCGAACTGTTTCTAGATAATTTATTTATACTTCGTATTCGTATATTATTTATAGGTCTGTAAATCTTGAATATTTTTGTGTTACTATAGAAAAGAATAGATAGGAAAAGGAGAGCAGAAAGGTTGGATTGTCACTCAATGCGTCGAAAACAAAAGTCATCACAAGTGGGTACAGAGAATTAGTAATCGTAAACGGACAAATAATAGATTATGTAACATACCTAGGCTAAGCCATTTAATTTACAGACCAGACAGAGAATGAAATTAACAGGAAAATCGCATTCGCTTGGAGAAGATAATTGGAGTTTAAAAGAGATTATGAAGAATGGTGACATCAATATTAAAATTAAAAGCAAGTTATACGACATAGTAATCCTTCCCAGTCTAACATACGGCTGCCAAACATGGACTCTCCGAAAGAAAGATGAAAATAAGCTTGCAATACAACAAAGAAAAATGGAGAAAAGCGTGTTGGGAAGAAGAAGAAAACGAAAACAACAGTTAATTTTTTGATTAGAGTAAGGAAACTAAAATGGAACTGGGCTGGACATGTCTGCAGAATGACTAAAGATAGATGGGCTCGGAAATACTGGAATGGTTACCCAGGGATGGCCAGAGACACAGAGGAAGTCCAAGAAAACGGTGGGAGGATGTTTTCAAGGAAGTGAGCGGAATAGATTGGAGTGGAGACAGATACAGATGGAGAGAGACAGATACAGATGGAGAGAAAAGGCCTACTCTAAAGAAGCGACTTCCACAATAACATAGATTTAATTAATAGTATTTATAACTTATTTGTAATAATAATTATGCATGTATTAACCCTCCCGTCGACACATCTTATCTATCTATTGTTCTCCATTGTTCATTTGTTCGACCGGTGTGCTTCTGAGAGAGAACCAGTCAATCTAATTCCAAATAAAATAAATTATGATTTACTTGTAATGATTGTGGTAGAAATAAAGGCTATTTTTATTTTATTTTTATGATAGACATACATGAGGTATTCCTGAAATGTTCTAACCTATTATTTTTTCTTGGATCGCAGGCGCAGAGCGACGACGACGATGTCGGCCCAGACGATGTCAACGTCGCCGTCGAAGGCGGCTTCATGGACGAATTCTTCAGTGAGGTAAGTGCACCTCAACTGTCATTTCCTTATGGGTTGGTCACAGTTTTAGGCTACCCGAAGGGTGCCAAACGGCACCCCTCAGTACGCCTCCGATGTTACAAGAGTGAAAATGTTCACAGAATGTATCTCTGTTGCTGTTACAGCTCTACTTAAGAGGATCGTGTACTCGCGAGCTTCCATACAAAAAGCGGTAACGTTTTCCACCCCCTAAACCTTGTCCGATTTTCACAATGTTTTTACATGTTTGAGATACTATGGAAAACTATGCTCGAGTACGTTTTGATTTTTTTGAAATATTATATATTTTAGGAAATATTGTAACTTATATTTTTATATGGACTGGGTTATGTTCTTATATTTCCTAAAATATACATTATTTCAAAAAAATCAAAACCTACGAGCATAGTTTTCCATAGTATCTCAAACATGTAAAAAAAATGTAAAAATCGGACAAGCTTTAAGGGGTGGAAAACGTTACCGCTTTTTGTATGGAAGCTCGCGAGTACACGATCCTCTTCAATGAACTACACAAGTTTTTTTTTAGAGCGGCTACTGATAAATTTTATAAAATTCCTAGCCGATTTTTAGGGTTCCGTACCTGAAGGGTAAAACGGGACCCTATTACTAAGACTCCGCTGTCCGTCCGTCTGTCTGTCACCAGGCTGTATCTCATGATAGTGAAATAACAACAAATACTAACAGAATAAAATAAATATTTAACGGGCTCCCAGCCTCCCATACAACAGACATGATTTTTTTGCTTTTTTTGTAGATAATGGTACGGAACCCTTCGTGCGCGAGTCCGACTCGCACTTGGCCGGTTTTTTTTACATCTTTTCTCGTATAGGTCGAAATACAGCGCACTCCGAAAAATTCAAATCCACGCTACCCGTAATTACTTAGAGGCGTATCAAAGTGGACGTATAAAAAGTGCCGGTCGCAGGATAAAATATATGCGGTGCGACCCGCACGCTCCACTCCTGTGAAATTAATGGAACCACCCCGAACCTAGTCGGAGTCGGATGGCTCGATTCTGTGAAGCGGCTTAGTATTGTCTGAATAAACCTATTTAACTATACAACTGCACTTTAGTCCGCTCCGTGCCTCCAAATCCAGATTGTGGGGATTGACCAGCAGGTCTTGAGGCTCAGAAGTCATGAGTTGTACTTTGTTTCATATTTTATATTTTTTACTAATGTCAAAATGGTCACTGTTTGAAACCAAATATTATTTTGTTTTGAAAGGGTAACCCATCAGTTGGAGAACCCAAAGTAAGAATCGTTTCAATATTTAAACGTAATTTTTGCCTTCCTGTGACTTTTCTGTGGTTTTACGTTTTTTTTTCTTATAGCAAAAAAAACCGTAAAAACAAAACAGGGAAAAATCTGAAAACTGCAAATTTCTGTCTTCCTACAAAAATATTCAATTTGGTTTACATGGATGACATTATACTTTAGTTTTTTTAAACCTAATTACACGTGTTACGTTCTCCAAGTGTGATCTGAACCCTTGGTGCGTGAATCCTACTCGCACTTGACCGTTTATTTTTTATGTTACTTATTTATTACTTACTGAATTACATCCACGTTATTACATTTGTGTCTGAACAAGAAGATAATTTATCTTTTCAAAGGTTGGTCTGACAACAAAAAATAATTGTATGTGATTATACGCTATTATTGCAACAAATTAATGCGGTCTTATTTGGATAGGTACCTACAAATAATTATACAGTTCTAAAACAACTGAAGTCAGTTCCATCCAGTGCTTAATTTCGCATTTACCTCGTATTATTAGTATTAAACAGTGGTCCTATTTCACGAGTCAAAAAAGATAATAGAAGAGAATAGATTTTATAAATGGTCGACTTGGGCTCGGATTCGGGAACGGCGCCCTTTGTGGTACATTCACAATACGAAATTCTCAATTAGCAGAGGCGTAAGGAGGCTATTATTATTCTTACTCGCATGTCTTACAAAAGGTATTTAACATCGTGTTGGTGAACATTCTCTGGACCATAAACCTAGGAATGGCGTGGCGCTGAAGCATTTATTCACGTTCACAGTACTTATTATAAACGTTTTTAAAAGTTAAAAATATTTTGAGAAACGGAGAGGTATGCGATAAGATACTCGTAGATTTTCTCCTTTTAGACCCAATCCCGCCCGGCCGCGGCTACATTCAATACTAGTTTAGATCCCAAGAGCCGTTCCCAGGCGAGTTAAACTGTTAAAAATTAAAAGTAAAAAAACGTTTTTGAATAAAGAATTTTTTACGTTTAATTTATTTTTAACTTTTTAGTCCTTATCATGACAGTTCAAAATCGCTAATCTAGAATTAGAGTGCTTGTCAAGACCAATCAAATGAACCAAAACACGATATGGTTGCGTCGTTTGTTAACAGAGTTCCCATGGCCACCTTCCGGCTCCATCATCAGATCAGCTCCAAGTAAAAAAAAATGCATTGTCATCCAACTTACATACGTATGCAAAATTTCAGCTCAATCGGATAACGGGAAGTGGGTCAAATTCTAGCCGACAAATTTGACGCGAATATACATACTGGCATAGAGACAGACAGACACACAGAAAGACAGACAGACAGACAGACAGACAGACATTGCAAGTTAAATAAAAAATGAAGCGAAATGCATCGTGAAGTTTACTGGTCCGAAATCGACTCTTGAAGATGGGTGGGCCATTCAGCGCGTCAGGATAAAGCATCCTCTAACTAACCAAGTGCTCTAGTTTCTGAGACGAATGGTTGCATCCGTCGCCTTCGTCGTAATGCGTAGCTCTCCCTTTTGAATTTAAATGTGGAAATGCATTATGCAGCACAGCGGAATAATGACACTCATCCATCGGCCTATGTTATGTGACTTTAATGCGATTCTTCTCTCACGGTGGACGAGAGAATATTAGTCAGATCTCTGGTCCAGAACAGGGGGCGTCTCATTGGCGCAATAATTGTTACACTTGATAAGCACAATAATTTAACCTTGTGTGCGAATTCTGTATACCATACATATTTATTGCTGGCCGGTTATATTTAGCTCAGCCACGTCATCGCTTACAAATATGTTATTTTGCGGTAATTTTTGTCCATACGACATGGTATGATAAAAATTCAACCGAATTTATAACTTCTTCCTTTTTTGAAGTCGGTTAAAAATAACTGGCCGCATAACATTGCAGTGAATATCTGCAGCTGCCACGGAACAGAAAAAACTACTTTTTAGGGTACCGTACCCGAAGGGTGCCAAACGGGACCCTATTACTGAGACTTCGCTGTCCGTCTGTCCGTCCGTCCGTCCGTCCGTCCTGTCTGTCACCGGGTCCGTCTGCACGAACCGTAATAGCTAGAAAGCTGAAATTTTCACAGAATGTGTATATCTGTTGCCGCACCAACCACAAATACTGAAATACGAAAGATATTGCAAATTAAAGGGGGCCCCGATACAAGAGACGTGTTTAGATACACTTACGCATTTCAAAATGGAGATCTTGACTGAAACTGTTTATTTATTGTCATAGCAACCATGTCTTACCGCCGTACCCAGAGTCATTCAATGATTCATTAAGGATTACTAAGTAAAGGATTTAGTATGTGAATTCAAATTTGGAACTGATTTAATGGTTGATTAAATCTCTCTGAGTGCGGCAGATAGACACATATACTACACATTTAAATATGATAGCATATTTCGCGTCAACCCACATGGTTGTGGTTAGCCGGTATGATGTAGACTCTCAATCCGGAGGTCGTCGGTTCAAATCTCGTGAAGGCATAAACTTTTTAAATTTTCTTTTTGTTTATTTTTTATTGTTTTGAGTGCTTTTGATTTGTTGTACGATGGTACGGTACCCTTCGTGTGCGATACCGACCCGCACTTAACCGTTTTTATTTAAGACTAATTTTGAAAAAGTTGTGCTCAGTAATATGACCGATTCGCATGTCATCAAAACCTCTAGAGTACCATAGAGGTTTTGATGACATGCGAATCGGTCATATTATTGCGAATATACCGAAGTCCTAAAATATAAAATTTGGTATGCAAGCACATGTTCCACCCATATCCCATAAAAACTCCGAAATCCACAACTTTCCCCCCCTAACCCCATAAATCTGGGGTGTAAAGTTTGTATGAAAAACTGAATATTGTTACACGAAACCCTCTCAACGCGAGTCCAACTCGGACTTGGCAGCTTATTTATATTCTGTGGCAGCTGCCCTCTTACCTAAGAAAGAGAAATAATCCTAATAGTTCAAGAAAATTAAACTCCAATGTACTTAAATGCAAAATTTAGCAAAAATAAAGCGTAACTTTTATCTATCAGGGTATAATGACGATCCGTAACGTTTTTAGTTAAAAATGCAGATTTATAGAGCTAAGAAATCCTTAATATACAGTGCAAAAAATATTATTCTACAACAAAAATTGACGAAGTTAGAGCCAAATTTCTAGCAAAGTTCACTGACCGGGTGGCGCGATTGCCTGTGACGTCACAGCGACGGTCGCCGAAACTCAGCCGTTGGTAGCAGTATAGCGCGCAGTGTTTTGTGTGGATAATTGTGATTATTAAACAAATAAAGTGTCCAATTAGTGTCTAATTCAACTATTTAAGAATGTATAAATATTGTATAGTGCCGAAATGTACAAATACTACTTTTAAAACGCCAGAAAAACTATTTTTTAACGTGCCGAGAGACCCGAAACTTCGCAAAAAATGGTATTCCATCGCAAAAAGAGATGATAAAACTCCATGCTCTACCCAGGCTACAAGACATTGCTGTGAAGATCATTTCAATGTAAGTATTACCCACATAATACAATACCAATAAATAAATAGGTATAACTATACCTTTAGCTGTATGATTTATGAAAATGAGTTGATATACCTATTACGTGTATTGTACTTAATACTATAGTACCTATTCTCTTTTCGGTCCATTCGGCTGTAGGTATAACATAACATAGCGTCACGCCTTTTCCCATACGGGGTGGCAGAGGCACAACTATGCTTCCCACTCGTGCCGGCCGACAAAAGTGCATATGTGTTGTGTCGGTATTGTCGCGGTGTGTGTGTGTGTGTGCGACAAAAGTGCATGTGTTGTGTAGGTATTGTAGCTGTGGGAGTATGTGTGTGCGCGGGGCGTGTAGTCTACTTACTTTTTCTGAGTTTTGTGCATAAACCTAGTACATACGGCCGTTTATATTTTTAACCCCCGCCCAATGAAGGCAAAAGGGGTGGTATGAGTTTGATGTGTGAGTCTGTCTGTCTGTCTGTGTGTCTGTCTCTCAGCTCGCGGAGCGTAAACGGGTGAACCGATTTGTGTTGGCAACATCCGACAAATGGTGTAAAACGAACGCAGCGCTACGATTTGAACACACCACGAACGTCAAACTATTCGTCGGTTGGCAGCCCTGCATTCGTAAGCGCTGATTGGACGAGTGGCAACGGCGGATGTTGGCCAACCTGTGTGACAGCTGTCAAGAAGAACGCAGCGCGCGTGGTTTTTGGTATTGGCGCGAACCCAAGTCGAACTAATGGCGAAGCACTTTGGCGGGGGCTCACTTGCTGTTGAACCGCGTCTCGATCAACATTGATTTTACCAGTCTGTAACCTTTTACGGAATAAATACACATTCAGGGGAGTCTACTCTTTTGTTCTCAATATCAGAAGTGTTAAAATTATTCGCGTCCACAATAACTATTATGGGGAGGTCACGTAAAAGCAGAAAACGGTCACGGCGCTCACCGTCTACCTCCAGTTCCAGTTCCAGTAGCCGTTCGAGGTCAAGCAGCCGGACCAGGACACCCTCTCCACCACCAAAGAAAAGATCACGTAAGGCAAGAACAGAAACTGTGAGTAACAACACACTTACGTTGAATTCTATGATTCCCGAGTTTGACCCTTTGAAGGATAACGTGAATGCATGGCTCAATATCATCAAATCCTATGCTGCTACTTTTTCATGGTCAGACAGCATGATACGTTATCAAGCTTTGAATAAACTCAAAGGCTCAGCTAAAACATGGTACGACTCCTTGTTACGAACTAGTAGTACTTGGACATCCTGGGTTTGGGCAGAATGGGAAAGGAAAATTGCGAGCACTTTTCAAATCAAGCGAAACATGTTTGAATTGCTAAAAGAAATTGTCGACAAAAAACCGATTGATAAGCAGTCTTTATACGAGTTTTTCTTTGAGCAGAAGGGTAAGATAGATCGCCTTTGTCTAAATTTCTCGGAACAAGATATTGTTTCAATTATTTTGGGCAATATCGGTGACAGTAATTTGACCGCATCAGTTGAAGCAAGTAATTCAATTACTACTGACAGTTTAGCAGGATTCTTACACAGTCGTAGCTATAAAACGGGTAGCATTAAAACAGGACTAGATTCGAATAACGTAAAACGAGAAACTACGAGGTTGTCAAATTTCGTTCTACCCTCAACAAGTCAATCAACGAGTACCGTTACCTTGCGAGCAAACGAAGTTCAACAAAGACCAAAAGGATGTTATGTGTGTGGTGGTGATCATAGAAAGGCACAGTGCGATGCTAAATGTGAGTTTTGTGGCAAGAAGGGGCATTTAGAATCGGTTTGTTTTGCGAAAAAGAAACAAGAATCGTTAAAACAAGAGACTAAATGTATTGGGTTATCGAATGCTAAAGATAAGTTCGTTAAGACTATCTCGTTAGACAATTTAGAACATGAGGCTTTCATTGATACCGGAAGTAGTTGCTCACTTATCCTGAAATCGATAGCAGAAAAACTAGCTTTGGTAAGTTATCCTTTACCGTTTCCAGTGTCATTGCAAGGATTTAGTAAAGATACGATAAAATCGGTATCTCACGCGGTAAAAGTAAATTTAAAAATCGATTCAGTGGAGGTGAATAATGTCGAGCTATTTGTTATTGACGAATTAGCGGGCTGCGACATTTTGATTGGACGGAATGTGACCGAACGTCCTGATTTGATGTATGTGCGGATAGGTAGCACTCTTACTTTTGATTGTGTAAATCAATTGGAGACATGTCAGACGATTAGTCAACACGAAATTGATTCGGATTCTCATATGAATGAATTGCTACAACTGTTACAGAAATATAATGACTGTATAGCACATAGTTTGGATAAGATAGGAAAAGTAAATAACTATGAAGTCCCTATCAATTTGCTTGACACAAAACCAATACAGTTCCGACCCTACAGAGCATCGCATGCTGATAGAACGATAATTCGAGAAATGGTGAATGAGTTATTAAACAATGGTATAGTACAAGATAGTAATTCCTCATATGCTAGTCCGGCTTTGCTAGTAAGTAAGAAAACAGGAGAAAAGAGACTGTGCATCGACTATAGGGCATTAAATAAAGTCACAGCGAAAGATAAATATCCAATGCCCCGTATCGAGGACCTCATTGATAGATTGCATGGTTGTAAATATTTTACAAATTTAGATCTCAAAAGCGGTTATTATCAGCTTAAGATGGCTGCAGAGGCAATAGATAAAACTGCATTCATTACTGAAGATGGCCACTTCGAATTTTTGAGGTTGCCCTTCGGACTAGTAAATGGACCATCCTGGTTCCAACAAGTGATGGATAAAATACTAGGGAACCTCCGATTTGACAAAGTAATAACTTATTTAGACGATACACTGCTAGCTAGCAAAACGATCGAGGAAAATTTCGAACTATTAGAAACAGTATTGTCAAAATTTCGCGAAAATGGACTGACATTAAATTTAAAAAAATGTCATTTCTTAAAGTCTGAAATAGAATTTCTTGGATATAAAATCAATCAGGATGGTATCATGCCCAGTGAAGCAAAGGTCGCGGCCGTAAAAGATTTTCCAGTGCCAAAGTCTATTCATCAACTTCGACAATTTTTAGGACTAATAAGTTATTTTAGAAAATTCATAAAGGATTGCGCTATTCTGTCTAGTCCACTTACGAGGCTTCTGCGAAAAGATAGTGTTTGGACATGGGGCGACACACAAAAAAAAGCTTTCCAGATTCTAAAGGATTCCCTCATGACAAACAATATTCTGACAATTTTTGATCACGCAAAGGAATCCGTCTTGTACACGGATGCAAGTAGAGATGGAGTAGCTGGTATACTCATGCAGGTCACTAATGAAGGGGAAAAACCCGTGCACTATTATAGTCGACAAACTACAGACGATGAAAAAAGATATCATTCTTTCGAACTAGAACTATTGGCTATCATTTGTTCATTACAAAAATTCAGACTGTATTTACTAGGAACACCATTTAAAATAGTAACCGACTGCAGTGCGGTTAGGTACGCCTTGACTAAAAAAGAGATTATTCCTCGGATTGCACGTTGGGTTCTAGCGACACAAGAGTTTTCATTCACTATTAGTCACAGAGAAGGCGTCCGTATGCAACATGTCGACGCATTAAGCCGCAACCCTGTGCAGTCCGGAGAAAAATCTGAGTTGGAATTGGTCATGTCAATAACAGAAGCTGATTGGCTGTTGGCCGTACAGTTACAAGACCCATCTGTGGTTAAAATAAGAGAAATTTTAGAATCAGGCGACATTGACAATAATAAACAAGTGTATAATGAGTATGAACTCCTGGGGAATAAAGTCTACAGGCGTACGCAGAAAGGTCGTCGTTGGGTAGTCCCTAAAAAGTGCATATGGCAGGTGATTCGGAATAATCATGACGATCTAGGTCATTTTGCGCTTGATAAAACTTTGGAGAGACTAGAGTACCGTTATTGGTTCCCTCGAATGCGACACGTAGTTAAAAAGTACATCAAAAATTGCCTCAGTTGCATATATAACAAGAACAAGGATGGTCGCAAAGAGGGAGAACTTAATCCGATACCTAAGTATGCTCAACCATTCCATACGTTACATATGGATCACCTAGGTCCCTTCGTCAAAACCACACAGAAAAATAAATATCTATTAGTAATCGTCGATGCTTTTACAAAATTTATTTTTATAACACCGGTCCGTAATACAGATACTGCTAATGTAATTCGTGAGTTGGATAATATAACAAAAATCTTTGGAAACCCTCGTAGAATTATTACCGACGCAGGTTCTTGTTATACTTCGAACGAGTTTAATGAATATTGCGCGGATAAAAATATTCGTTTACATACAATCGCGACGGGCATGCCACGTTCCAACGGACAGGTTGAACGGTTCAACAAAACCGTTCTAGAGGCTATGAGGACGATGGGCGCAAGTGTGACTGATGATAGGTGGGACGAATGTGTAAAAATCCTGCAACAGGCAATAAACAGTACTTTTCATAAGACTATTAAAGCAGTACCTTCCGAGGTATTCTTTGGCTATAGATTGAGATCCGATAATGACATATTAGCTGCAGAACTTGATAACGATAGCACCGTCGATGTTACGGCATTGCGAAGATGGGTAGATGAGAATATACAATTGAGCGCAGTACAACAAAAGCAAAGATTTGACAGTACCAGAATGAAGGCAAGGTGCTACAAAGTGGGAGATTTAGTACTACTAAAAGTTCAGAGCCAATCCAATGATGGACGAAGTAGAAAATTGTTACCAGTTTTTAAAGGGCCGTTTCAAATAAAGACTGTTCTGGGAAACGATAGATATGAGGTGGTGGATATGAGAGGTAGTGAAAGGAGCAACAAACAATATGTTGGTACCGCAGCAGCCGAGAATATTAAACCTTGGATTCATATTGATGATTGGAGTGATGAAAATTAAGATGACAGTGTTGGCAAGGTATTTCTTATTCAATTTGCTTGAGAAGCTAACTTGATGTTTTTACAAATGGCAGCTTGAAATATTTCAGCTAGACCTTGGTCATCGTGAGTTGATAATCTTGTGTTGTGAACTAGAGTACAATGAACCAGGTTAAATCATTGAGGGATACTTTGGTCTGGGCAGGTAGGCCGAGCGTGCAAGCCTGTGACTCAGTTGTGCTGGGCTGGTAGTTCAAGTGGACAAGCCAGTGACTCAGTAGCTCTGGGCAGGTAGTTATGGTCAAGCCTGTGACTCAGACAGGTTGAACAACATATGTGTGGCGATTGTAGCTCGACGTTCACAACTAAAGCATTATCTATCAGTTGCGTTGACAAGGTAAACCATTGATTAGAAATAAATGGATTATCTTATTCTCATTGCAGATTGAGTTGGGTGCCTGAGGGCAGGCACATTGCAGCATGGCCGTGTTGGCAACATCCGACAAATGGTGTAAAACGAACGCAGCGCTACGATTTGAACACACCACGAACGTCAAACTATTCGTCGGTTGGCAGCCCTGCATTCGTAAGCGCTGATTGGACGAGTGGCAACGGCGGATGTTGGCCAACCTGTGTGACAGCTGTCAAGAAGAACGCAGCGCGCGTGGTTTTTGGTATTGGCGCGAACCCAAGTCGAACTAATGGCGAAGCACTTTGGCGGGGGCTCACTTGCTGTTGAACCGCGTCTCGATCAACATTGATTTTACCAGTCTGTAACCTTTTACGGAATAAATACACATTCAGGGGAGTCTACTCTTTTGTTCTCAATATTTGAGTGTTGTTTTTTTATTCGAGTGTAGATTTCTTGAAGCATGTTGTTATGGTACCATCGAGCTGGTCTGATGATGGATTTCGAAGGTGGGAGCGAGAACCCTATGATGCTTACTAGTAAACCCGTCGAATTTGAGCTCATTAGGTTCGTTGTGATAAGACCTTTGGGAATATGGTAGGTACCATCAAGCTGATCTGATGATGGAGTGCGAAGATTGAAAGTGGGAGTTGGAACCCTGGGATGCTTACTAGGAAACCCATCGAGTTTGGGCTCATTATACCCATCGAGCTTAGACTCATTCGATTCGTTGTGATGATACCTTTTAATGACACCCGATGATGAAACTTGGTGATGAAACTGGAAGTCTGGTTTTATGCGGGGGTTTTTAATGCTAAAGTTATATCGTCTCAAAACAATGACACAGGGACAAATACCATGAAAGAATCCACTTTTGGTAGGTTATCTGATTGAGCTTGCACAAAACCAGCTTCTATTTTATTAGTACTCATATTAAATAAGTGTAGAGTTACAACAACACGTTATTTAAATAAATTGCCAACAAATAAAGAGTAACAACCACGTCGCCGCCCGTCGCGGCCAACTACCGAGTACTGCCGACCGCGCTCAATCGTCTCAGTGACGTCACACGGTCCCGGGCACACTGCCTTTTAGTGGAAGGAACGCATAATGTTTATTAATTAATATCTTCGTAAGTAATGGTCCGATTTGGATAATTCAAACTGTAATGTCATTCTTATGTAATAAAAAATAACTAAAGGGCCAGTTCTAATGAATTTGCTATAACTTTACTGATTCTCATTATGTAGGTTATAGAGGAAAGTTTGATATTATCTACTCTCCCCTCCCCTCCTCCGGGACGAGCGTCACCCCCCCCCCCCCCCCACGCCCTCGAAGGTGTCATTTTGGCGAAATTGCCGCCTACATCGCTTGCTGCTGGCCATCTTGTTCGGCAAACCTTTCACGATTGCGAATCACATTGCGCTGAAACTATAAGTGATATCGCTTTTGTTTTATTAAAGGCTTATAGCAAATTTATCAATGATTATTTCGTTCCTACACTCTTTATTAATCATGTACGGTTTTCTTTTAAATTGGCAAATACCGCGAGCCGGGATTGTTTCGAGGGCGCGGGGGGGGGGGGGGGGGAGATAATATTAAACTTTCCTTTATAACCTAAATATCCTGATAGATAAAAGTTGCCCTTTATTTTTGACAAAATTTTAGCTAATTTTCTTGAACTATAACGAATGCCTGCTATGTTGTAAAACACGCACAGAATAATTCCTCAAGTCTCTTGAACATTAACAACATTAACAGAGCCTCGACATTTTAATTACACATCAAATCGTGAACTCAATGTGTAGTGAAACAGTTTATCAACAGTTGACGGTATCAACAGAGAATGCAAGGCATTTCCGCGAGAGACCCTATCAAATTGGGCGTGTTTCAATACAGGACTTCAAAGTTTTATCTTCTTTGTAACTTTTGTGCGTGCAAACTTTGTGGTATGGGGATGAAATTGTTATTGTGCCTTGGTTTTTGATCCATTACTTTATGGTTGTTTCATGCTGAAATGTTTTTTAGAAATAGCTGGTTGTAGGACTTTCATTTTAGTTTTATTTTAAAGGCTGTCCTGTCCTTTTCTACCAGAAGAAGGGTACCTAAGGGTATTTTTCAGTCTAGAATAGACGAATACCGTTTCTTGGCGTTTGCACCAAATTCAGTTCATCGCTGCGACATACCCAGGACAAAAGAGTTTAGTCTCTTAAGCTGCATTTTACCAACAAAAAGTTATGCGAAAATAACTATCCCGGGGATAATTTGTATCACAACGACAGCTCAAAATGAGGTCATTCTATGAAAAGTAGAAGATACTCTCGAGTAAAAAGTTACTCTTCGTTGGTAAAATTCGCTCTCAGTCAGAGTAACATTAGAAATGAGATCGAGTAAAGATCGCCCTGCTAGACTTCAGGATGCCGCCTCCTTGGATGGAATCTCCTCGAAGCAAACGTAACCTTATCGTCAGACGCTACATTTACATAACAGCGGCATTATGACGTTACAACACGAATTAACCGACACAGGATTAAATCTCAACGAAGCAGTTATTATAAATTGTTATTTTCGTGAAGGAAAAGGAGATGAGTTTCCCTTCGGCGTGATAAAAGTACTTCACGGAATTGCCGAACACTCGCACAGGGTTGGATATCTAAAAGGATTATGCAGATGGGTCATGGGATGTTTTTCTAGTCAATGCAGAAAATGTTTGCAGATAGCTAGAGTTAATGACTGTAATCGCCTGACAGTGGCTATTGTTTGATCGGATAAAGTACAATCTCACGGTCGCCGTATCATTCACGGAACATCAGGAAGTCTTAGCCTTTGCAGCACTTGCAATAAGAACTTGGCGGTTAGAATGTATGCGATACAGAATACAATATGCACTTTATGTGATAGCGTTGCACATAATAAAAAAAATGCAGTGTGGGAACAGGGGTAATGTACATTGTTAGATTCTGTTGTTGTTTGCATCCAACACATTCGAGGCATGCTGGCGGCTGTCTACTCTACAGCATTGCACGATCTCAATGCAAACATATCGCCTGTTTGACTTACGGCACCGGCATTACGTAACACTTCGATCAAACATCATCCCTCAAGTCTATAGACCATGCCTGTTACCGATTGTGTACTGCCCGGGAAAGATTAATAAATGAACACGGAATGTGTAGCGTGTATTCTGAAAATACAGGTTGGCAAGAAAGTCTAGAAAATAAATAATGGCAACATAAGTGACATATTAGAGCACTATTGCGTGTTTTGATAGAGAATCCAAATATGACATTAAAGAAAACACGCAGTAGTCTGTGAATGTTGCCATCATTTAATTTCTAGACTTTCTTGCCAACCTGTAGTCTGTGCCCATTTTGACTGCCTGGCTTTTGCTGTCGATCACAGACATAATAGGTACTGTGGCTCACTTAACTCTTCCCAAAAAGGGTTTCTTACTACGTACAATGCTCAACAGGGAGATTTTTCTGAAAGCTCCGAACAGTATAATAACTAATAACATACAACGCTTTATCGAACACACGAGTTCTTACGGAACAACGTACCCTACCTTACCTGAAAATGCTTCAGAAATACATTACTACGTACTTTCGTCTTTTCGTGGGTAAACATAATACTTTTCAATACAAAACGAACGGAACGACTGATGAACCGAGTACGTGCTCTGAATCACCACTTTGTCTGAAGAATTTCTTTTATTTTTGCTACTTTCCTCCCTTCTTTATTCTCGTACAACATCGAGGTCCAATAAAATATGGCAATATCTCGTTTGAGCAGGCCGGCCAGTGTTCATATAGGTCATATCATACAGTTTAATAAATAATTCAGCCTTTTGTCGGAATTCATCATAATTCATAATCGTGCAATTCATTTGCATGTTATTATGTCGGAGCCGCGCTCATAAAGCTTGGTTGGCGAAGGGAATCCGTGTATTGTCGGCATGTCGATGAATGTGTATAGTAGACTAGACGTCACCGAATAGTGAGATTAGTGAAATGAAATTCATTAGTATTCGTCTCTGTAGCATAATGGCTGGACTTAGTTATCAAAGCTTTTATTTCCCCCGTTTCATCAACGCAATGCACATACGACACGACGGCGGCAACTATTACTACGACTGATGCTGGTATGAATCTTTTGTAGCAATCAACGGAATACGCAACCCAGTGCTTCTTACCAGACTATTCACAAATCATAAACTAGTTAATAAAATATGTGAAATAATTCCCAGAGTAAATTTTATCGGCCTACGTAAATAATACTATCACTGCCTGCCTGTCGCTCTTTAACTTCGTTATTTTTAGTTCACATTAATTACCTGCTAAAAGCTTTGCTTGAAAACGCGTACCGCCGCTATCGTGCCTATATAGTGAAATGTCGACAGGCATTGCTGTTTCCCACCAACTTTACTTTACACGACCTGCCAGTGACACGGCAACTCTCTATACAAAGTTGTTGTGAATATGCATGTTACGGGCGCATTGTTTTAGCTTTTCAGCTCTACGCTGCTGTCCCTATTGAAGCATATTTTTCAATTTCTCATTCCAAATTTGCCGGTCAGTCGTTTAAGTAATATATTTGAACTGAACAGCAATGATTGCGCTGCTGATTCCTGTTCATTGATCGGGACTGCCGGCTTTGTACGAAGTTGGCTGTAGGCGTATATCTAGTGGCGTTGGAATTCCAGACAGAAGCCGAGCGCCCAGGACTCCTTGAGATTTCAGATAGCACAAGTCTAGTCGCGGAATTTCGGAAGAAAAGTCATGTTGTGGTACGTCTGGCTATTTGACCGACGTTGCTGTTGCTAGCTTATCGTGTCACATATCAGATAACATTGTTAGCCAGCGATTGCTACACGCAATCCTGTTACAATTTTTATTTCGTCATCGCAAGAATTTATGCCGAGCTTCAAAAGCAACTCGCCTGGAAAACAGATATTTTTCTTTTGAAAGGAAATGTTTTGATAAGCGCTTTTCAAACCAAAATTGGCTACTTTCGTAGCAGTTTAGGGCGCCTTTATGCAGTTGACTAGTGTAATTTATCATAGTCATACCGTCCCGGCTGACGAGGCCCTTAGAAAGGGTAGGCCCATTTTTTGCAAATTCACAAGAACCTACATAATATTGTTATATCCGGTTAAATATTTTATTAACTACTCATATGCTTAAACTAATAAAGATGTATATTTTAGTTTCGATTTTCACTTTGTCGCTTCAGTTCATAAATCGGTCTCAGAAGTTGTCCTCATATCATCAGAGAAGAAAAAAGGAAAGCCCCGGCCGGATACCATTACATAATTTAGCAGATATCTTTGTACCCAAGTTGCCTACCCCTATTTCTTATTCCATTGTTTCGAATCTAAGAGATAATACTAAACTCCGCTGCTCCCAAATATAGTCACACCCGCAACTTGCAATCGTTCGGTATAAACAGGACACAAAGCAGTGATCATGTGTGAAATTGATAACCACACACGGCTATCGTGCGGTCGCATTGCGATAACTGCTATCAGACAATCTGATTAATTGGTCATTCAGTCGATACCTAACCGGCCCCTATCGACCGCCCGGGCCGCCCTTGAACTTGGGTTGAACCGGCCTATCTCAAATTTAATAATGCTGCAATGTGTCACTGAGTGACGGCGAATCAGCTTTTCTGAAGTGGCAATTCGAAGTGGTACAACAACATTATTGGCTCTATAAGATCTGTTGGGAACATTAAAGAAATAGCAACCATCTGTTTTTCCAACATAAACTAAAGAAATCTAAAGCTCTGAAATAATAGAAAATGACAAAATTCTCTGGGTAAAAATGGCGGTTAATAAATGCGATGTGACACAAGAGTAATATGGCAGATTACTTATTGCCATACAATTCTATAAATCAACCACAGACCCTTGAAAAGATCTTGATATATATGACACCAACGAGACCCGTAAAAACTTTCTAGACGATAAGCTTGCAGATGAATCCTTGCCAAAATAAATAGCAGCAAAGTACATTAAGTATACATAAGTTACAACTTTACGAGAGCTACAACACTATAAGTCTCACTCGATGCTCGCAGTACTATATTAGCAGTAGGTCCATGGTACAGAACTGTTTTTTTTTTTACTTATTTTTAAAACTTCTTATGAGCTCTGTGGTCTGGTGGGTTTCACGATTGCTTCTCACGCGGGAGATGCAGGCTTCTATTCCGGTGCTGTCCATGTACCAATGAGATAATTTATTCATATTGAGTACTAAATCGGAAGTTTGGTCGAGTATGGCTCAATCTTACTCATAATTCATTATTTCTTTATTGCACACAAACAGTTATGAAAGACAATATAAAACATAGAAAACGTGTAAAAAGGCGAGCTTCTCTCTCTCTCTCTCTCTCTCTCTCTTACTCGTATCCGGGTGAAGGCCTGTGCCCCTCGGTGAGGACATTAATGAGCTATTTTTACTTTTACCTTTTCATAACTTCGTGCAATTCAAAATGAACAAACCATAAGTTAGAATTTACCCAACAGTCGACCGACACGACCATCCCATCCTGGAATTATATCAGTAGATCCTTTAAACCGAATTTAATGTAGTATGGAGCCGCAAGGCCACGGCCTAGCGGGCTGATTTAAACTACAGCCTCCATTCAGCTCCCGTCAGTCAGTCTGGCCCTGCCAAAAGAACCTGGCTTTGAAGCCTTCATTTACGCTGAATATAGCTACTCCTGGGCGTCTTACCTTTCATAAAGGAAATTGTAATGATTTCATGAAAATTCTTTATTCTGCTAGTTAAATTGGAAAACCAGGCATGAAACCTTTTGGGAAGACTGAATTTAAAACTTATTTGATCCCCAAATTTTGGATAACAATTTATTTCACGTGTTTTTACCATAACATTGGATTTATCGGAAAACATTGCGCTGAAATTGCGCCACACTACAATCTTCACAAAATAAAAAGCCCGTTTTGACAGTTCACGTCCATGAAGTTTTAACCCCTAACGCGTAGGTAATAGAAGCGGTTTTCCCAGGTGCAACTTGTACGCTTTGCTTGTACGCAACAGTTACTCTTTTATTACCTGCGCATTAGGGGTTAAAACTCTATGGGCGTGAACTGTCAAAATGGGCCTTTTATTTTGTGAAGACTAGACAGTAGACGGAATGCCACTTCTATTACGCAATCAGGGGTCTATTGCAGTAAAACTTCTTGTCGCCCTCTCGGTGGGATTTGAATCACCTCTGGCCTCGCCACCTTTGAAACTAACGCGTAACTCTCCACAAAGCCGGTCTCTAAAAGTTTATCTAGCCGCATATTTATAATTGCTCCAGCTCCAATGTTTATAAGTCCCCTGGGCCAAGCAAGGACCCTCGGTAACAGGTCATAGGTTACGGTCGACGAACATTGTGGTGTTAAGAATATAAGTAATAGTGAACCCTTTCAGGGAGTCCCGAGTCCTCAGTCAGTATTTTTTTAGAAGAGTTTATTTATGCGTTGATGCGTTGAATTACTAGTTAGACGTGGGTGCTGTGAACTTCTGTGACTGAGGTGCAGTTTATTTATTTTCTTACCGTGGTAATCGATGAAAGAAATAAAGGATAAGAGAGCATGTGTAATAAAGAGTTACTAGATATAGGTACATATTGAACAGATTGCTTGCGGATGAAAGATGCGGGAGGTCTATGGAAGAATCCTTTCCTACTTCCTTAGACCGACCTCTGTTGTTCGACACCGCCATTCACCCGCCAAGGCAGCCATTACCCAGCCTTTATAAGGCTTTTAAGGTTTACAGTGTACTTCGCGAAAGTTTGACTCCATTTCGCCCCAATAGTTTCGATATCGTCATGAGACCTTCATCAAAAACACTTGAGGCACAAAATATGTGTCAGCAGTATATTTTCCTTTTCTGCTCGAAAAGTCATGAAATCATTATGAATGACCAAATGACCTTTTTATAACATAGTTTACATCAAAATATGCCGTTAATTAAATGAAGCTGGGTATCCTTCCATCAATTGAAGATACAAATCTGTAGAGTAATCAAGTAAATTACCAGAATCCAGATACTGTTCCAGTCGCTGAACCTAGACCCCAGGGAAAACGTGTGACGCTATGTTATGTCCGTGTAATGTAGGATAGGAATGCCCGACTTGGCAGTTGGCAGGTTGCCCAACTGAGCTACTGGGTCGGTAGGTCGAGCCAGTCGAATCCGGGAGGGATGCTCAGCCAGATTGCAATACAAAGAGAGAATGCCCCTTCATAGATATGAACGAATTGGTCTGGTCGAATGAAATATTGCGATCGATTTCAAATTCACGGGATCGGGAAGTTTCTGATCAATCAATTTATTTGACGAATGCCTAAACATTTTTGTGGGATCGTGTCGTTCGTTATACGATGACTTTAAAAACTCTTCATATCTGAAAATATTTTCTTTGTCTTCATCTCATAGATATCATAAAATAATATCTATATTTCACTACACAGTTCTATCGCTCTCATGTAATAAAGATTTTCGAACAAGTACAAGCAGCAGCAGCAGCATTTTGATTAAAGCGCCTATTAAAAGCACTATGCTTTTATCGCGTGCAACGTTACCGTGTTAACAGTGGCTTACAACAAAGAGCTATTCCAGTAATGTTAAATTAAATATATGTTTCATTCTTCTCTTTCTTCTACAGGTGGAAGAGATACGAGAGATGATAGACAAGATCCAGGCGAATGTCGAAGAGGTGAAGAAGAAGCACAGTGCCATCCTGTCAGCGCCGCAGTCAGATGAAAGTAAGTGCCAGGCAATATTAAAGTTCGTTTCTAAATCATTCATAAAGTGCTCGTCCGTTTCATGCAGCTGTAGGTAGGTAGGTGCAAGTTTCGAAGAATTGGGTGCTATCAACCGAAAAGTCGTTAACTGAAGTGGTTTGTTGAGTATTGTGGTACGTAACGTAATTTTGTGGCGTGGTAATTTTGCGCAAAGAACATCACTCTCTCCAACTTTATCCTTTTATTCACATAAGTGTTTGCCTATTCTACTGTTGCTTTTGTTCTCGAAGGATCTATTCGCTGAACTATTAGCTAGTGATTTGCGATGCTGAAAATTATAACTTGAACTCGGAATCTGCGAATAACTACTGCTATTTTAGTAGGAGATATATTCTACGTTAGTTGCAAGTTAATGTTAATCATACAATTGATTTTTTTTATACCCCGAAAGCACCTACACGGGTACAAAATCCGAGATCATTAGTAACATTACACGCGATAGTCTATTGGTGCATCATCCCCCGTGGTAACTAAGATAATCCCATTTAATTTGCGAAGCCTCCAGGGAGCTATTTTGAGCATTGACATTCAGTTCGTGCCGAATTTCACCGCGTGGGAGGATGAATCAAAACATGCACTCGCAGAACCCGCAGAGGGCTTGCAAAGTCAACTCGGACTAGAATAGATCCGACGGTGCATGAACCCGTGACATTCGGCCAGAAATTAAAGGGAAACCTTTCTAGGAGAAATTGTCTTTCAAGTTGTTTGTGGAGTGTGCTAATCGAAATAGCTGGCACCACGAAAAAATAAGCGAAATAATGGAAGTTTATAAAAGAAGATAAAATAGTGAGAGTGGGCATAAAATACGCCTAGAAAACTTTTATAATCATCTTTGATGAATGGAATTCGTGGACGGAGTCCCACACTTTTTTGTATTGCCCTCAGCCCGTAGGAGTTCAATTGTAGCTCGCTCCACTAGACGACGTGGGTGGATCATATTTACGGATAAACCTGAACTTTGCCGTTATATAAAGAATTAGAGACATTTTCCCCTCGCAATTCACGCCTCGTCGGATCATGGGAATATTTATCAGCAGAACTTTCCTATTCTAATTAATGTGGAGCGCTATATTTGCCGGTGTTACTTTTACGATTATTCCGGTGAATATCTGTGGCGTAAACTAAAGCCTTGTGATTGTGAGTCAGGCCATAGTTTGCTTTCCTATATTAGGTATGTTATGTAAGTGGATGGAATAACTGCTTACTCACGTGTTTGTAATTTGACAAATGAGATTTAAAGTGCTAGTTTGAGTGGACCGCAACTGCCGACGACGACGTGTCGCGTGAGTGTGTAAGCGAGACATCGAGCGTAGCTAAGCTAACGGGAGTGAGCGTGACAGCGGTAGTCACCAGTCTCCACCTCACAAATAGAGGACACTTGAATTATGATACAAGTTGTTATAGCTGAGAGATCAACATAAATTCGCATTCTTACTCAGTATGCCTCCCACACATTTATCAAAACGTCTACGTGGTCTTTTTGCCATTCTGTGCTCCTTATACCCATCTTGCCATGAGTAAACAATTCAAGATCCAATGATAAACCGAGTAATAAACTGTCTATACCGACTATATTACCAAAGACTGCAAATATTGAGTAGGTAGTAAGAGTAGACGCGTGGGCGGCCGAGGGCGGGCGAACTGTCTGGGCGCCTTGGAGGCTGACGGTATGACGGCGGTGTGACGTCATCGTGTGACTCAAGCCACATGCATGACTGCTACTACCGCTCACCACTCAACTATTAAATGGGGTTTGAGGGTTTGGCCTGCCTTCAATAAAGGATACATCTTTCAGACTTTTATCTGTCTCTAGATTTACCTAATATAGACTTTTCTGAAAATCGTCAAAGCACACATGCCGCCGGGGTGTCAAGTATGTCAGAAACCACGATTCTTGATGATCCTGCTCAAAGTATCTTTGAAAATATCATAAAGTACCTATCGATCGGCTAAGTAAAAATTACGGCCATTTACATACGATTTGCCAGGATAACTGCTTTTATTAATGTGATATTTAAGTCGAAGCCGATTTCGTTTCTAGATTAGTCAAATATAAAGCAAGACCCACCTCGAAGACGTTTCCCCTCCCCCTCACCCCGCCGACCCCTCCCACCTCTAGGAAAAAAACATTACGATTTCCATACCTTCATGCCTCCTTCAAGAAAAATGCTCTTTTCCTTTCTAATATTACAAGCTTCTTAAAAAAACTGGAAATAAAATGTTATTTAAAGGATAAATTGTTCGTGCGAAGGGCTTTTTAAAAACCCTAATTCGTATTCAAGAATGATTTTATGGCACTTTTTTGCTCTCTCATAATTGCTCGACCGGGACAGCGTTTTAAAGCGACTGGGTCACTTGGAACGTTATTCTTGCTCTAGTTCTCGCGTTTTCTACGATTCTTACGTGATCTTGTCAATCTGTCAACTAACTGATAAAGTCTCATCCAATACTTGACCTGTCTATTTTATCTTACATCTCCTTCCTGTTTGAAATATTATTGTTATGAGTTGTAATCGTAAGCGATCGCTAGTCATGTAGCTGATTGATAGAATATTGTTTACCTGAATTGCCATTTTGCTACCTTGTATCTTTTGCAACACATTCCCTTTAGACTTTTCTCTCTCCAAATTCTCCACTTTTGTGCACCATTCACATTTTCCGAACTCCACTTCAGCTCTACAAGTACCACTTAATAAAATGTGAACTCTAAGCAATAGCGGCGCGGTTAACCATTGACCCGACCCAAATTGCCTCGGACAGCCCCATCGTCGCCGTCATTATATCAAACACTAGCGCGTCCCTATTATGATAGGACAAGACTAATTTGTATACTCGATATGCCCACTAATGGAACTATCTGAATATGAATGTTCATCGTAAAACGAAAGTTTTATTACGCTCCCACCCTTGTTTGGTTACTTTGTAACTTGATGGTGGTTTATCAAACTCCTCAAATTGGAAGTGCTTGGGAAGGAGAGCGTGACCGGGTTGTTTGGCTTGATTTAGATTATCTTAAAATTATGGTGGACCCTTCGTTTGTTTGTATGTTTTAATTTAACAGCTTGGTGTAGTTATAGCTATGAATATCAATTGATCTGAATATCCCTGTTAGGTACTTATGTTGTTTAATTTTTGACAAGTAGTTTGTACGGAGTCATCCACACCACAGTACATAAATCCACAAAAAATGCCTAACTCTAGGGTCTTTACATGTTTTTTTTCCTGTATCTGATTCTAAAACAAGTTGTTTTCCCCGTACTTGTGAACCGGAGTACTCACTAAATAATTTTGTCAAGGTTCAGCAACCGTCTAACGTCTAAGTTATGTGATTCATGTGCGAACGATGTTCTCGAACGTATCGGAGTCACTCGCCATTTCCCGCGAGAGTGGGGAGACGATATGCCCGACGATTTATTTCGTGTTTGGAGGCAATACGGAGAATGTGCGGAAATGACGTCGGAATTGATTCCTCCGCGCCGCCCCGCTGAGGAATCCACCTGCAAACAATTCTGATTCGAAATGGCTTTGGTGACGATCGCTCCCGAACTCGGAACAAAATACCTTCTCCTGGCTTGAAAAAGCTATCGAGATGCCTTGCTCGCACCTTTCTTTGTTGCTACAATGTGCCAGACAGATCCTACATATAATACGACATTATAATAAATCTTCTGTAATACACGGTAGATCCTAACCCCGCGTATGAATACTGCATCAACGCGGAAAACCTTTTTGTTTTTTTTGTGATGTATTCGCTTGTAAGTGATTGCTCATACGAAACATGTTGCGGTGATAATATACACCACCCCACTAGAACAGGCTTCTGAATACTTAACGTGACATTTTATCACATGTAGCATGAATGGAATGGAAGTCGGGATTCGTTGATGTCAATTAATAATCCTGTTGACTCCCTTGTGCTGCCAGCGATATGACATTGACAGGTCGCACAGTCGTCTGCCATTGATCGCTGACGATTGATCACGGGGCGCACTGTTGATCAAGGTTGAGTCGGAAATAGTACGTATCAAATAGTACAGTTATCCGAGCAGATACCTGATATACAATTAATGAGCCCGGGCTCAGCTATCCTTGGAACTATCCTGGCTGCAGTTAGTCAGAATTTCCAACAGAAATTGCTACGAAACGGCTAAATGCCTGTTCATAACGATTAGATACCAGCAGAAAAAGCTAACTAGTGAAATTGAAGTAAAAGGGCAAAGATAACCGTGTTGGAAATAGTTGTAAATCTTTCTGAACTATCTTTCATTAGAATTTCATCCAAACGCTTTCGCGGAAATTGATTAGATGAAATGGCGGACTCGTGCAAATCGAATTACAAAATAAATATTCCAGATAGGCAATTGTAGGGAAGGAGCGGGTTTAACTTTACCATAATTCGCGTCTTGGGGAAATTCGATTTCGCGTTTCGGCCGTTTCCGTAAATCAGAACTTTGATTTGCTGGCGCAACGGCAGCAAAGCGCAAATTCCCGAAAAGGAATGACAACTAAATTAATAAACTACTGTCACTACCAACTGTGATGTGAGGGTATTGTTGTAATGATGTAGTATATTTTTTATTTTTGGAGCCGTCATTCATTTAATGCATAATAACATGTATTTTCTCAGAATCATTACAATCAATCATTCTCATTGTATCTGTATGTATCATCTGAAACATTTTTGAATTGTAAAGAATGATGTGATTGCTATAACTTACGTTCTAGTTATTGAATAGGCATGTAACACTAACAAATCAGGAATTACCTCAAACATCTGGTGCGCATGACGCTATTATAGGAAAGTTGACAAGAAAATTTTTATACGATTTTCGAAGGTTCGAAGGAAAGACATTATTGGCTATCTCTCTGATCTGACCTGTGTTACCGCTTTGGCTCAGTCTGAAAACTGATTGGCGTTTGAAATTATTACTGCTTCATTAACTTCAAGTTACGAGACTTGCTTTAAACTCGGTTGTAATATGTTATTAATGTCTAGGTTCAATGATATTTTATTGCCTTATTTTCTACTTCTAGTGCATCTCCCTCCACCACCGGAAGACAGCCAAGTTCGATTGCCCGTCTTGGTCTTTCGCCTTGCGGAAAAGGCCATTTTAGTGTCGATTAAATGATAGCTAACGTATTACAGAGCGCACGAAACGGCGGTCAATTGGGGAGGCATATGTCCAGCGATGGACGCGAAAATGGTGAAGAAGAAGAAAAAGAAGAAAAAAAGAAGAACGTATTACAACTAATATAAACAACGATACATTGTCATGTTAGAGTCACAGCAAAATACAGAGTTATAGTCGTGATGGTCTAAGATCCGAAGAGAGCTTTACATTGCGAGTGGGTTGCCTAGAAAAATCCTAGCAAGGCTATGGTTAATTAATTTTATCGGTCAAGCGCGAGTAAGACTCGCGCACTAAGGATTCTGATCACACTTGTAGATTGCTGCCCCTCGTAACTGGTGTAATTAACTAACTACATAAAAATACAAGTATGATGTCATCCATGTAAACAAAATTAGGCCATAGACGGTCGTAGCGTTCGATTGTGTTTACCTAGAAGGTTGATTTTTTCACAGCTTTAAGGAATCATAGATTTTAGTAATTGGTATAAATTTCAGCTTGATACATCCACGCGTTCTCGATATAAAAGGTCTTTTATTTTTAAATGTTAAATTTAATCACAGCCTTGCCAGGATTTTGCTAGGCAACTCACTCGCAATATCTTTTCTAGTCTATAAAATTTGATAAAAACCAAGTTTCAAAGCAGTAACAGATAGGTGAAGGTCGAGCTCTCTTCGGATCTTAGGATATTGTGTGTAGACTTGTAGAGGTTATAGAGTGGGCGGGGGTGACATTCATTTCCAAAGCGAAGCAGGCGGCCAAAGCGTTACGCCGTAGAACTTAGGAAAACAAAGCGCTACGGGCTACGGCGTAGCATATACCCGTAGCACGTGTTCGTATATTTTTAAATTTATTTATATTCGCTATATAGATACGTATAAATCGTGCATGCTCAATATTTAGGGGTGACTCAAATATTTGCTAAATCACTACTTTAATGACTTCATATTGTCTAATAACATAATGTCATGAACATAATGCACAATAGGAATATTTTCTCTTTATTACTCGCGCACACACAAATGTTGATATTCATATTATCATTGTAGTTTTATTATACGAGTACACCCTAGGTATTATGACGTCGCTCAGCCGCACTTTACTAACCATACTTCACTAGTTACGTGACTGGCTGCGCGATAATTACCTGTGCTGTACATATATCCTGTGCTTAAAAGGTCTATTAATGTTGATAGATTCATAATGTTGTGTGACTATAGTTTACTTATTTATTTGCACAACACATATCGGACCAAAAATTGCTAATTTTGGTATAGACTCCGACATTTTTTGTTTTTTGATCTTTATATCACTGATCTTGTGAATTCGGCTCCTGTAACTTTATCTTCAGCATCAGCAAATTGTTTCAGTCCCACCATCGCTTATGTGTGTGTTTGGGATGAATAAATAGTTTCCATATAAGAAGGCATTTATATAAGGCATATCGCTATCACATGTCTCCACTTCTACGTACGCGCAAAATTACGTCCACGTCCAAATTGCCAGCCCAGCTTGTTTCGGTCCCGAGCCTTTTTTCATCGACGATAAGGTCGTGCCGGCTCGCATACGCCCCTTCGCCTTTCTCTGACACGAATTTCTAATGTGGGGGCTCCACTCACTTACATCCATGTCGCTTCGATTCAAATCTATCATACATAAGTACATTACGTACATGTTTCAGTTCCTGGAGTATAGGCATGCACTTGGGCGTAGGAATCAGACGTTACGTCATAGCAGAAATGGACAGCCCAGTTGATAAGCATATAAGCATATTGCCATCTTGTCGATCGCAAGCTATTGTGTATTGTGAGACAGACCAAACGAGTAATATGACTAAAACATAACCACAGAAGAGATAATAGTCATAGCGTCACGGCCTTTCTCATCTGTGTCATCTCAACTTTACTCACGTCTAGCCGTTGTTTCAAAATTTTGAGTAATGAAGGTTTCCTTACGATCAATATTTCCACAAAAAATTGAAACTAGCGACAAGACGAACCACTTGAAAATGAATCCTTTGTCGGCTGTCGCCTTCGCTGTCTCGCAACATGCAGCCTGGGCCATTACTGCACGAACGGGAATAAGCCCCACGTCACAAATATTTGCCGTACAACATATTATATGTGCCAACTAATATCCCTCAGGAGAGGCTTGCCGGCTCAGAAACAACAATGTAACAGCTTTACTATGCCCCCGCGGCGGTTCAGCGAAACTGGACACTGTCAGGGTTTTTGAGGCGGGTTTTCCCTACTTCTTGATGAATGAACCTGGTTTATACCATAACAAAAGGATCCCTACCACTGGGTGCAATTCATGTAATTGTATTTCGTTGTCTTGTGGTTTTTGGACTTAGTTTTGAGAGATTTTTGTAAACATGCCTGAGAATAATGTCATCGTATCCGCAATCTATTCGTTCCACAAATCCATGGAAATGTCTCCCGGGGTTTGTGGGAACATGAATTCAGAGTCAAATTCACTCGGCACAGCCATCAATAGCAATTGAAACAGCTCACTAAGCTGGATTTTCACGGCTGTCAAATTGTCAATGGTCCGAGTGAACACAACATTCAGTATTATTGTAATTTAAGGCCGATGTACAGTTGTATACACAGCTCAGTTAGTTTAGGCAGTCTGGCCAAAAAACCGAGTCATCTGGCGTAAAGCCGTCTCGTGCCGAGGCTTTATGACGGGCCATTTAAGGTTTTTGTATATCGAACCCACCAAACTAAAATAGACCGTATGTAAACAAGGCGTCATGCAGATTTGAAGGGTCGGGATAAACCCGTTGGACGGGAATCGACAGAGTTTCGATAAAAAACCAACAGTTGCTTTCATTTTCCATATCAAAACGCAACGCAACGCTTGCACGGCTTGCACTGACATTTCCCGTTTCAACGAAATGTTAGTGAACTTTTACAGCAATGAATTCTCGGTGAAAACCCAGTTTATATATACTTCCGTTTTCCATTAGGCTATTTGTTTTCTATTTATCTACTGGCGATCAAAGGTGACATGATATTTTTATGAATTGCGTGTGGAGCAATCGCGTGAATGGTTAACAAAATCGATTATACCCTCAGTGTACATAGGTTCGTCCACTGTATACTCCTGAGAATATAAAGGTGCTAGTTCGTAGGTGACTGTTTATTCGCGTCGTACGTAACTACTCGGGGTCTCTTTCACACACTCATGCGACGCGTCGTTCGTCTGATGTTGCGGTCAGCCACGAACTAGCACCTGACACAGAAACAAACAGAATTTCATGCCGCCACGTGACATGATCAACAGTCAAAGAACCCGCCACCCACTGTGATCCACTTCGACATTTGAGTATTCACTGGAGTAGCCTAAAGAGTACAATCATTCGAATGGTTTTTGAAAAATTCGCAAGGATGTTATCCGCTCAACCGTTTGCGGCTAGAATTCATAAGATCCCCGAGGGGTTTGGGGAGTTTGGACTTGGCTTCGTTTCAAAACTTCATTCAGGAAATTACGCCTGTAATGTGACTCCGCTTTGCATAAACCGAAACCACACCTCGGACACTCCATAGAACGCTCGTAAAATAAGCACCTATTACTACTACATGACTAAATGAGGTTTGTATACGTGCAAATGTGTGCGTAAATATTGCTAGGGCTGGTAGCGCGGCAAATGCAGCGATTTGCGTCGGGCGAACCGAAAGACGACGGCGCGACCCGAACTGTCCCGAACACAAGCATTTGCATTATTATGAAGTGACTTTGTAGGGGCGCTGCCGTCTAAACAGGTACCTAGTTGGGTTCTCATTGAAATCCTAAAAAATGTTAATGTTCACTTTGATCCTTCATACATTAAGTTACAAAAATGGAGTAAGTAGGTATCGAATAACTGTCTAAAAGTGGGCACAGTGCCTTTGCCACCTCTTATGGGAAAAGGCGTGAAGCTATGTTATGTTGTTGTTACCTACTATTACTTATTCTGAAGTAGGTAAGAGACACTTGGCGTGAACTGTAGGTAGGTACCTACCTATGTAAAAACATCGTTAGGATTGTACAATATTCGAATTTTATGTTAAGTAGGTACCTAGTCTCTGAGAGATTCAAAACAACCAAACCACTACAGGACAGGGTTCGAGCGAGACCCGGCCGAAGCTCGCTGTATGTGGACCCAGCTAATGGCGGCGCGCCGCCGCTGCGACAAAGTTGGTGCGTGCGTACTTGGGTCAATCAACTTTTCTGTCAAAGCACGCACTCTCTCTGAAAGTTCTTCGAGGACAAGCAGCTCAACGGCACTATCAAAGGACACCATACCGCGCCATGCGAGCAAAAAAAACACAAACGAAGATCTTCGAGAACGTAATCAAGTTCCCCGTAGTGCCTGCTAGCTTAGATACTATTGTTATATTCGTCAAATGTGTAAATTTAACCATTTAGCGTATTTTAATAATAAATGGTCGGGGACAGCGAAGTGTGGGTAAAATAGTTGATTGACCCACCTAGGTCTTTTATCAATTATCGTAGTCAGTAGCTAGTAAGTACTACAAACATATAACTCTGTCTCTGTCTCGCACAAAGTCTGTCCTTGTGAGAGAGCGAGACACACACAGCAAACGCTGACCAAGTTACATTCCGGGAGTTAAGGTATTAGAATTTTTATTTCTCAAAAGAACAACAATAGAGTTGCTGTTGCTTACCTTCTTTCATCAGTCGGGAACCGAAAGAATCTCCTGTCTTTGCTGTTTCTAGTTGACGACAGACACACAAATAATGCACAAAACTTCACCATATTATATTACCGGTTATTATTCACTACGCGCGGTCACTCGTCAGGCGTTCAACCGCGTCTATTGATATTTCAACCAGTTCCTAGACGCCAGGGGTGGGGTGCGGTATCTGAATCAGCGCGGGGAAGGGAGTGGCCGTTCTGTACGGAGTACTATTATCTCTTCTGTGCCGAAACGCTGAAAGCCTCGTGGTCAATTTTCGTGTTGAAACTGAAAATAACAATTGTATACGTCTCGTGTTCGTGTATTTTAATGTAGTCTGTTCGTTATGAGCTATATTCAAGGGAATATTATGAGCATGAGTCGATTTTTCGTAAGCCGATAAGGCGGGTCTAGGGCGCTTCCCAGGGTGAGCTAGAGGGCGGGGGGGAGAGGGACGTAATTTTTCCCTGAGTCACCGTTATCGCGGACACCGCCGCCTCTGGCGCTGACAGTTGAATGTATAGCAGGGACTTCTTATTGCTGATTCCCTTCGAGCCTGGCGTGGCAATTGGAAATTAACTGGTAGACTGTTTTGGTACCTAAGTAGCAGTAACGTAGAGGTTTTATTAATTTATGTTGTATGTAAGTAAACATAAAACATAAACATTTACATACAGGGACATACTACATTGCTTCTGGCCCCACACTAGGATACCCTGTGTCGTGGAAACCAGAAACAGCGACATCACAAACATGTAAACATCCAAGTCCTGGGTATTTTTCGTCCCCAGCCGGGATTCGAACCTTGGGACCTCTCGCATGGTAGGCGGACGTGCAACCGCTGCGCCCGCCACAGAGGTCGTCATAGTCAAGTCAAGTACCGAATACACACTATTACACACTTACAGTCACACTTCTTCTTTAATTAAGAAATAGACATATAAATTGATTCTATAATTTATCGTACCATGGACGTGACTACGATTAAGATGAACCCAAGAACATTAAGTAAAAGGTTCTTTCGCTAAACCAGGATTCGATGGCCAACATAATTTAGTTTTAGACGATTGCTCTTTGAAATACAAATGAAAATCTTTCTTTCACATTAGAACCATCGTAAGACATGTTGACCATAGAAACCAGCGACTGGCAAACGATAGAGCCGTGTCTACAACAAATTTGAAGTACTAGTTCCTAACTCTTTATTAATCTGTGGTACTAGGTACCAACACCGAATTACAAGTGTAGTTGTAATGTAAGTACTAGTAATGTCATAGGCCGTACACACAACGCCGCGTCGGAGGCAGAGCCCCGACAACTAACGACTTAAGTTAGTTATCGCACGAGCCCACTGCTACTTGGTACGGTTATTTGTCGGGCAGATAACCGGATTGCCCGGTTTGCCCGTGTCCCGGGCATTGCGGGCCCGGGTTATTGATTGTTAATGACGCTGGCAGATTTATTGGACGTTTATTTATTCGGCTCGCCGGTTGAAAGGGGCTTACTTTACTGTGTACAGAATGAATTAATGAAAATTTGCAATTGCAACGACAAAACATTTATAGTATCGGAGTTGATCGTGTACATAACATACAATATGATATGTAGGCAACTGGATAACATTTTATTGAAGAAATGGGCTGAAAAAGGTCATAACATTGGGACCAACTTGGGAGGAGTACACACTAAACTAAAAAGGCAACTAAGCAATGTAAACGTCATAATGACGACATCTTAGTTGATTTACGGCCGATCCCAATACCCTATCTTCTATCCGTGATCTGCAGATTACGCGTTACATTTGACAGTTGCGCTATGTGATTTATGTAAAAATTGACACTACCAATCTCAAATCTACAGATTATGGATAGAAGATAGGTTATTAGTTTTGGCGAAAGATAAGTAGTTAATCCACTTAAGCTGGATTTTACCAATATTTACGGAGAATAACTATCCCGGGGATAACCTGTAACTTTTTCATAGACTCCAGTGACACCTAGATCAGATTACCTCATTTTGAACTGTCATTTGTCATACAAGTTATCCCCGGGATAGTTATTCTCGGTGCGTTTTCCTCCCAAATTGGTCCCATTATCTCATTCCCAATTATTTTACTCAGGATTAGTAGGTGGTCAATAGACCTCATCATCCCTAATCCCATAATATTCGTAATGCAATTCTTGGTTATCGCTGAATAAATTGTTATGAAGAGGTTTAACTGAAACATAAAATCAGCATATTTAATTTACTTTGATGGTTTCGGTAACAATATGTACCATTTGTGGAAGATACAATCTGTTCTTTCTTGTTAAATCAGAAATTTTCCCCAAAATTCTTTATTTTCCTTCTTTTGGCTCGGTACCCAAATGGTGCCAACGAGACCCTATTAGTAAGGCTCTGACGGATGAACAATCCGTCCGTCCATCCATCTATCACAAGGCTGTATTTCTTGAACCGTAATAGGAAGACACGTATTTTCATTTTTTTCCCTAATGTAGCCACAATTTGATATTTATAATATTGCATTTCATTCCCAGTCCAAACCGTAGCGCAGTGCGACCTTGTGAAAATATTTAGGCACTAATTGTGTAACTTTCTACTTTCAGAGACAAAGCACGAGTTAGAAGATCTCATGGCGGACGTGAAGAAAACCGCCAACAAAGTCAGAGGAAAGTTAAAACGTAAGGCAACCTCTCATTTACTTTACGTATGTACTCGTACATAGGTAATTAACGTTTAAATGAACATAAACATTTACATACAAGCACATGGATAAAGATACCCTGTGTCGTGGGAACCAGAAACAGCGACATCGCAAACATGTAAACATCCAAGACCTGGGTTTTTTTTTGTCCCCAGCCGGGATTCGAACCTGGGATCTCTCGCATGGTAGGCAGATGTGCAACCGCTGCGCCACAGAGGCCGTCACCAAATGACTCTACACACCGCCAAATGTATACGTATTTTCACTTTTTCAGTTAAACCGACGAAATAAGAGTTCTATTTTCTTTTGCATGTGTGATGTGGATGTGGTACTCTTTTATGATGCCCCAAGAGTTTTTTATTTTCTATTTTCAATGGCCTGTAGTCTATAAAAATTGGCGTGAGATAAAATCAAGTAGCAACTAGCTAAATTTCAGTTTATATTGCGCTAGAAACAACAAACAGCAGCACAATGTCAAATGGCCTTTTAGCATAATTACTTCCAACTAATAACTGGGGCGAAATTCACGAAGACAAAGCGAGTTAACTCGGTTTAACGCGAAACTTGCAAGGTGGCCGCCTAGTCACCGTGAGCGGCAGGAAATACTGCACGAGAATTATCCGGTTCCAATCTAAGTTTTATACGAAACTCGCGACGTTGATCGGAGCGCCATTGCCTTATTTATTTTTTAGGGTTCCGTACCCGAAGGGTGCCAAACGGGACCCTATTACTGAGACTTCGCTGTCCGTCCGTCCGTCTATCCGTCCGTCTGTCACCAGGCTGTATCTCATGAACCGTGGTAGCTAGACAGTTGAAATTTTCACAAATGATGTATTTCTGTTGCCGCTATAACTACAAAAAAACAAAATAAATTCAATATTAAGGGTAACGTTTGGCTCCGTTTGGGTCCCATCCAAAAAACGTGATTTTTTTGCTCATTTTTGCTCGATATTAATAATGGTAGCAGGTAGACGCTTAAAATGTTCACAATATATTGGGTATATTATTAACTTAAAAAATAAATAATTTAATTAAAATTAAATTTTAATATTTAGGGGGGGTCCCATACTACAAAATTTTATTTTCGATAATGGTACGGAACTGTTCGTGCGCGCTGGGTAAAGGCCTTTTCTCTATAGCGCCAATCCGCACGGTTCTGCGCCAACCGTATCCACAGCTGAGAAAAAAAAAAAACGGTCAAGTGCGAGTCGGAATCGCACAAGAAGGGTACTGTACCATCGTAAAATAATAAAACAAATACAAAAAGAAAATTAAAAACAGGTCTCTTATATGGAGACCTCCTTTAATTTGTAATATCTCTCGTATTGAGTATTTGTTGTTGTTGTGGCAACAGATATAGATACACATTCTGTGAAAATTTCAACTTTCTAGCTATTACGGTTCGTACTCTAGGACCCGCTGACGGACGGAGGACGGACGGACGGACGGAGGACGGACGGACGGAGGACGGACGGATGGACAGACGGACAGCGAAGCCTTAGCAATAGGGTCCAGTTTGGCACCCTTCGGGTGCGGTACCCTAGAAACAGCCAATGGAACTCCTTATAAACCGCGACCGCGCGCGCCTTCCAGACATAGAGCAGAACATCGAACAGGAGGAGCACTCGAACAAATCATCCGCCGACCTCAGGATAAGAAAGACGCAGCACTCGACGCTCTCGCGCAAGTTCGTCGAGGTGATGACCGAGTACAACCGCACGCAGACCGACTACCGGGACCGCTGCAAACACAGGTACGAACTACTTACTGGGTGGCGAGTCGCGTACGGGTATGGCTTGGCAGTGTCTGTCTATAGCGAGAGCGCGGAATTGTCATGTTGGCAGCGCGCGCGGGTGCGTCTCGGCACCGTCGACAAGTCAAAACAAGTTTTTTTGCGCCCTCGCTATTAGCCACTGGCACGCAATTCCGTAAGCGACTCCAGGGCCTGGTAGCAGGAATAATTGAAACAAAAAGCAAACTTTAGAAAAAACCGACTTCCACAAACCCTATTTGATTAGATTGAGTTTAATACAAACTGTAAGCCCTATTTGCCCCCCTTGGGGAATTAATTTTGTTAAACCCCATCTCAGTGCTACTCTACGCTACATAAGGAACCCCTGTACAAAGTTTCATGGCTCTAGGTCCACCGGTTTAGGCTATGCGTTGCCCATCAGCCACGCATAGTGGATTGTATTTGTACCTAGTATTGAGCAGTACTGGTGGTCATCATCAGTTCCACATCACAATATTATGCACGAGTTATTACTAAAAACACAAACATCACTATAGGTCTGCCTATAATATTTGAAGAGTTCCCTCGATTTCTCCAGGATCTTATCATCAGAACCCGAACAAGTGGTCCATAGTACCAATGGGAAGTTAAAACCTTTCAATCAAAAAAATAATTTTCCAAATCGGTCCATCCGTCTAGGCGCAATCGGGGCACATACATAAAAAGAAACATCCCGACGAATTGTAAACCTCCTTTTTTGGGAAGTCAGTTAAAAATTACGCGTCGAAAAAGTATTCTGATTGAAATGCCAGTGACTCGTCGCGGGAGTATGTATAGCATAGCTCTGTCTCTCACTTTCCGGCTACAAAAGCCGCGCCGCGCTCGTCATGCTACTGTTTCAGGACTCGAACAGTTTTTCGCGCAGTCAAATATTCCTGCTTGAGGCTCAGGTTGAGCCAATGCCAAGTTACGTGGCGCCCTGATTGAAGCGCGGAGGGGGTAACCTCTCTTTATCTCATCCTCTGCAAGTAATAAATACCCTTCTCATCCGGACTTGGTTGGCTGGAAGAAATCTCTTAAGTAGTGATAAGCCCACCGCCGTATGGAAAATGGCGTAACGCTCTGTTCGTGACTTGGGCCAGCCCATCTGAATCAATGCAATATTCTAATATCTTCGACACATAAAATTTCCTTGAGGCTGGGAATCCCATAACCGCAATATTGTTGACTTAGGACTACTTTAACTCTAGCTATCGCTTCTATTTTAAATAATAATTCACTTTGGTGGAATTTTGAAGGCATCAACACTAACTATCGGCAGAACTGGCAGCTTGAAATCCAACAGCTTTCCGAAACCTATCATCTGCTTGTCATAGGTTCTATTTTGAAAATTGCCAGCTTGGTATACGATAGCTCGGCGAAATTAGTTTGCTTGTCAGGTGTATTTTCAAGCTCTTGGTTTTAATTCATTTAGTACACGCCCCGTCAGGTTTCTTGACACCTTTGCTAGCTCTCTCTTTCTGCCTCGACGATATATCTGTCTTGTACCTATGCGCCGCTACCAACATGGGACCTAAGGCCGGATTCTGCAAGCGAATCGCATGACAGTGGCTATAGCGAGGGATCAAAAATCCGGTTTTGGCTTGGCGACCGCGCCGAGACGTGCCGCGCCCGGCTACAAACAAACTGGGCTCGAATTCTACTAAGTTCACAAGCATACGACAAGCCTGGCACAAACTTCAATACGAGATATTTGGTATTCTACTAAAACAGGAATCCAATTCACAAGCGCCAGCGTCCTTCGCATTCTACTGTCCAAAACATACTTACGCTGGCGCCAATTTGACGCCAGCGTACTTCGTTCTACTGTCCAAAACGTACTTACGCTGGCGCCAGTTTGACGCCAGCGTAAGTACGTTTTGGACAGTAGAATACGAAGGACGCTGGCTTCACGCTGGCGCTTGTGAATTGGATTCCGGTTTTAGTAGAATACCAAATGCCTCGTATTGAAGTTTGTGCCGGGCTTGCCGTATGCTTGTGAACAGTAGAATTCGGGCCCCGGTATCGTGCTCTCGCTAATCCACTGGCATGCGATTCCCTGTATGTTTCACCGTGACTTCTCTGGATCCTGCCTGACTTTCAGCCCCTCTTCTGCAGGATAATCCGTCAGCTGGAGATCACCGGGCGCGCCACCACCGACGATGAGCTCGAGGCCATGCTGGAGCAAGACAACCCGGCTGTCTTCACCCAGGGGGTCAGTACACCGATCATCTACATACTGATAGCTCAGACTCAAGCTCAGCTTGTGCTTTGAAGCATTGCTTTATTATTATAGTAGTTAGAAACTCAAAACACCCTTTCGAAGAGGTCTTGTCAAGAGGAATCAAACGAGCCCAAACTCGATGGGTTTACAATTAAGCATCGTATAGTTTTCTCTCCGAGCTTGGGCTCCGTCATAGACCAGCTTAAAAATGGAGGTACCAAATTGGCGGACTTTAAGTGTCTGTCAAATTTTGAATGGCTGGTTGTGCATCCAAGTCTGAATATAACGTGTGGTAATACTTTTGCGTACTTTTTAACTATCGAGCACACTTATGGAGCGTGAATCACGTAACCTGCATAAAACTTTCTCGTGAGAAACTCACAATAAGCGTTCGCTGTAAAACTTTACAGCTTTAATAAGATACATAAACGCCTATAACTGTACCCCCATAGATCATTAAACTCTGTAGCGCGTAATAAGCGCCGCCGTTTATCAAAGGGGTGCGTTTATATTATCCTCAACGCGGTAATAATTGCACATGCTTAGTAAAGATTAATTAAGATAATGTATGATGGGGAGGGGTCGTAAATAATCGGAGTAAAGACGAATTCAGTTGTTTTTGCGTTTTAGTATTTTGGCAACTTTCTGTTATAATATAAATGACACCAGTTTCAAGAAGATTCGATTGTGGAGTCGGGCTCTTATCAATATGAAGATGCGTGCAAGTACAAAACATACATATTTTCTGTTAAATATGTGATGTGGATCTCTTTATGCTCACGCCTTTTTCCCAGAAGAGGGGCAGGCAGAGACTAAAGACCACTTGCTACTATCCTGGCATTCATGTATGCAAGTGCGCACATTATAATGATTAGGCTTAGCTTAGCACTGCAGACCTCACACTTTCTAACGCCCTAAAGTTTAGTCGGAATCCTAAAAAGTATGCTTGCTCAGGCAATGCAAATGAATGCTTAATTTAATTAAAATTTTGGGCTGTTCTGATGATTGCCATCGACGCCAAATCAATCGGGGTCAGCTTGCCAGAAGTAATTCAGGCTGCAAATGATCGACAGAAGTAGAAGGCGATTAGAAGTTTAGAGGGCTCAAGTCAAGAAAATGTGAAGATTACTAACGGATAATCGAACCATTGCATGTCACATTCCAGATCATCATGGAGACTCAGCAAGCGAAGCAGACGCTCGCGGACATCGAGGCGCGCCACGCAGACATCATTAAGCTGGAGACCAGCATCCGTGAGCTGCACGACATGTTCATGGACATGGCCATGCTCGTCGAGAATCAGGTCATATGCACCACCCTTCCCGTACTGAGTCGCGGCGATAATCGCTTGCCCGGGCTTTTGGGCCGCGAGGTCTTCATTAACTGGTAGTGGGAGACAGCAGCCACAGTGGGCAGACCACCTGCCTAATGCTCGGACGATACCAAGTCCATGGGGTCTCGCGGGAAGCCATTGGCACAGGACTTGGCGCTATAGAGTAGAGAGCTGTGACTAGCAGTGGGTTGATGTGGGCTCAAGAGTGATGATGATGAGTTAATCATTGTATATTTAGCACTGATATTGATCAGGGGATGTGCGCAGGTAGCCCCTACCGAAGAACGTCTCTTAAACACCAGGGAATATCCTATTGTGCAGGTTTCCTCACGAGGCCACTGTCTGTTTGATTTACCAACCACCACCCAACTGGTCACCCAACCATGGATTATTAGCCCCTTCGTCTGTGACCCAACGTCCCCCTGGGATAGAGAATAAATGAGCCTCTCTGAAACAGGGAGAGATGATCGACCGCATAGAGTATCATGTTGAGCACGCGGTGGACTATGTGCAAACTGCAACGCAAGACACCAAGAAGGCCCTCAAATATCAGAGCAAAGCCCGACGGGTAAGTCCTCATGCCCCGACATCACCATACCTTACTAATATATTGTTTTTTTCTGTTTGTTTCTCCCGTATCCCTCCCACTCCTTTCCGTCATGTTTGCTCCCAAATTGACTCATCGACCCTCCGTTTTGTTAATGCATTACGTTCGGTGATTGGTTCACGTTTTGTTTTCCGTTTTGTTTCTGCATCGACCTAATTTTGCTTTTGCTGTTGTGTTCTAACCGTTATGTTTACTTGTTCATTATCATCAATAACACTGGATGGAAGGGATTTTAATCCTTTAATGTTACACTGACTAATGAATATTGTATTGGTGTGTGCGTAATTTGCCTTCGGTATTATGGTGTATTTTTTTTTTGTTTCTGACATGTATAATAACTGCTACTGATCTTCTGTGTATAACTAACCTGTTATTATTTCACATCTATGCGTTCGATGTAACAACTGCCTTATATCTAACATATCCGACATACTCTATTATTTAAGATATCACTCTGTAATCGTAATGTTGTTAACACATCTGTTTGTTCTGAATGTTGTAACATTTACATACTCTGGGTATTCTTCACTATACTATTACAAAAAAAAAACTGTTTGACCTAACTTCTCTAACTAGCGATTTGGCTGGCGTAACAACTAAGCCTGGGGTTTGATATGAACCAATCGGCCGGCGCTCGGGTGTCCGGTGTCCCCCTCCCTCCCAGCGGTCCTCACCTTAGCGCGAGCAGGGCGAACTGATCGATCGCATCGAGTACAACGTGGCCGGCACCGCGGACTACGTCGACACCGGCCGCACCAAGCTCGTTGACGCGAAAAACTACTTCATTAAAGCGAGAAAGGTACAGAGACATGACGCTCGGCGCAACACTTACACTGCCAGTCGGGCTGCGGGCCGAGATTCGCTGAACTCATTACGGTTTGCGGGCCAAAACAAAGCACAACCAAGTTTAGCTTAGCTCGGTCGGCTGACGCAGTTTTTAATACTTGTGTACCGGTCTGCAGTCTGCACACAA
This sequence comes from Argyresthia albistria, assembly GCA_963457715.1. Taxonomy (NCBI): domain Eukaryota; kingdom Metazoa; phylum Arthropoda; class Insecta; order Lepidoptera; family Argyresthiidae; genus Argyresthia; species Argyresthia albistria. The sequence goes on along the minus strand of OY735257.1, from coordinate 9,134,134 downwards.
GTGTTAATTACTGCGTTAAAGATGATACTTGCGAAATAAGCTAAACTTAGTTAGCTTAGTTTTGGACTGCAACCAGCATAAAGCTGGTCACACTATGCCATATGTATCGTGGCTAGATTTTTAAATTAATCACTTCGTGATGAAGGTAATTGTACTAATTGTAGACGAATTAACAAGTTTTAAATGAACAAATATTTTCAATTATAGAACGCAATATTGCGATATAGCTAAAGTGTAGAATGAATAAGTGTTAGTATTAGTTGACGTCTAGAACACAAAAATACCACGTAGTTCTGTATAAAATAATTTTAAAAGGACATGTTAACATTCATGTACGGATGTATTAATAAAATCAGCATGTCATGAAATGGTCGGCCACACCACGAAGTGATTTTTGTGATCTCGCTACGAGACATGTGCTATTGTTCTGAATCACGACGGTAACTCTCCGCTTTGTTGATGTGAAGAGTGCGGATTACATGCAAAACTAAGTCGCTATCGTGATTCTCAACAAGGTTTTTGCATAGTTTGTGACAGGCGCACAGGGACAGGGAAAACTAACATACCTCCGCTTCCTCGGAGGAATGACTGGCGTTGACTACATTTAACAGAACCTTCTAGATCTCTCTTCCGCAATACATTAATTAGATATTCGATTTTTATCTACCTATTTGAGCACCTTTCAACACGTTTTTCGATACACGATAGCATGAAATATCAGTGAAATATGAGAACGCATCGTATTATTATTATTTAAATTTGAACTCATTGCGTTGGACTGCATCTTATTCTTACATAATGCTTTAAGCATGAATCTTTTACACACAATTAACCACTACAGTATAATTTGTTGTTATAATCGCCATAATTGAACGCAGAGATTTATTTTAATTGACTTTTGTTTCTCCCTTTGTTATTACAGAAAAAGATCTACATCGTTATATGCCTGTCTGTCACATTGGTCATTATTTTAATAATAGTATTTTCGAAGATATTTGGGTGATCTCTCAAGAAATGATTCAAGGCACGTCGATTCAGCACAAAATACGAAGGATTCCACTGGATCTTATTATACATAGCGTGTATTTTTTAAGTTGGTACCTGCCTTATATGGCATCAATATGGTAAAGCAAAATTTCATTTTTTTTCTTTGCCAAATATGTTATGAAGTCCTAACATATTTCACAAATTCTCACACCATATAAATAAGTAATTATCTCTCAATAAAACTCCTAATCCGTGTTTCGGATGGCACGTTAAGCTGTAGGTCCCGGCTACTATCACTACTTCGTAGTATGTAGTAGTCGTAAAAACCCCTCCACCAACCCGCACACTGAGCCAGCGTGGCGGAGTATGGCTCAATCTTACTCGAATCCGAGTAAAGGCCTGTGCCCCTCGGTGGGGACATTAATGGGCTACATTTACTATATTACTCCTAATCAAATCGCAACGTTCACTGGCAGGCCTATAGTTTCTTGAAAATGAAGCTATCGTCTCATTTCAACAGAAATACCTACAAAGACATAATTCTACGTTTCCAATCACTCCATGAGGCAGGATTATGTGATAAGTCGAATTTTCGCGAAAATTCTAGGGCTTTTCGCGAAAATTCTAGGGATTTTGCGAAAACACTAACCTAACCTAATTTTCGCGAAAATTCGACTTATCAAATAATCCTGCCACATATATACCCCATATTCACATTTTACATGTCGGTAATAGATGTTAGTGGCGCATGTTTGCATGGTCTGTCGAGTGTGCTATATGTGCCTGAATGTTGTGTGATTGTATAAATCGAATGAACTTTGAGGCAATTTTATTGCTTTTCAGGCTCTGTCTCGAGCAGTCCCGATAAGCTCTTTATATGACAGATTAATGATTAATCTGTAGTTTTACTTACAAAATGTATGATTTATCTGTTCAATAAGGCGTAACTAGACTGCATGAGACTGCTTTTTTTATTTCGCAAGAGAGAAAGTGAATTCATGTGGGTGTTGTATTATAATTGGTGTTGGTTGGTTTCGGCTCTACATAGCTTCAAATAAAAACTCTTATTTTATCAATTAAAAAAATAAAACCATGGCCCATCCACAAAGTGTTATCAATCGCACGAAGTTCGATAATCTAAAAGCATGATTGTTGGATATTGATTTTTAAGTAATACCTAGTTCATTTAGTAGCATGTAAACAGAAAAAAATATTAGATAATTTAATTACTTGCTTTAAATTTTTGCTCTCAAATCTGTGTCACACTAAATTCATGGGGCAGGTGATCTAACATCATCTAACCTTTAAAACTCTTCAAAATAATTCAGCGATTTCATCTCCGTCTTGTTTCTCCTTTGTCGTTGCAGAAAAAGATCTTCATCATTATATGCCTGTCAGTCACGTTGGTAATATTATTGATAGTGCTGATCGTACAACTGGCGTAGACACAACGGTGGCTGCTTGCGTCTCATCGTTTGCCGCGCAAACTGTTCAGAGTTGATATTTATTTGTCTGTAGAGTATTTTAATTTAACCAAATGTTCATCGAGACGCCATACCAGTTTCTGGTACTCATCGCGATGCCGAGTTGTTTATTGTGCTTTGTACATCAACTAAACACCTTAATTACTAATAAAAAGTAGTGCTGGGTGAATACGAGTGACGGGGCGGGACAGATCTATACAGCTGCATATCTCTGTCCTGTTCCGCCGCCCGTATACTCCTTGTACAGTTTTTTATTAGTAATGGTTTAGTATTTATTACAAAATGCAGTGAGTAGCGCGATGCTGTACTGGTTCGTTAAAACAATTTTGGCTTAAACAGCACATTTTTAACGGTTCCGTCGTACCAGAAACATATGGCTTCACAGGATATCTGCATAGATTTTGTAGTTCACCTAATTTGGCAGGCTGGAACATTAGTGCTATTTAGAAGTAATATTTGTGAGCCAGCACAATGTTCTAGTTGCATGGATTTGCCTTTTCTTATAAGTTCTGTATAACACTTCACGGCTATCGTTAAACATAGTTATCCACAAGACAATATGTGTAAAGTGCAATAAGTAGATTGTGCTCTTTATTTTAGGGTCATAATTTTATAAATAAAAGAAAGCTTTCTACGTGTTATCTATCAGGCTATAAAATATTGCTGTAAAATAATAACTACTTAATTGTAAATACACCTACTTCTAAGTTAGTATACTAGGTTACATCACAAAATGTAGAGTACCCTTGAATTTGCAATGTTATTTGGAAAACACATGACTATTTGATGTATTTAACACTGTTCAGTTTTATTAAGTAAAAATTGTTTTTATGGATAAATCATCATTCTTGAACTATCTTTTCTGGAAGTAAAATGCGAGCTAGTACAATAACTTAATCTTAACAGTATTTATTTAAAAATAATAATATGTAGTCCATCTTCTACATAGATAAAAACTATGTACTTAGTTACAGAAGTATTTTACAGAGATTTATGTTGTAATCTTTGTTAATGTTTAGTGTTCAAGTCACAATTTAAACATCGTTTAATGTTTCGTTCGAGTAACTGTAAATTTTATCAGATCTTTGTGTACTAAGTTATTCTGTTACATGTGCATTTATTGGGAGCATTTGAGAGCCCGGTTCTTTATTCTTGTTAAATATTCGGTAGTGCATGTGAAGTTATTTATATTGCTGTTGGATAGTGTGGCTGCGACAATAGCAATCCATCTTCATCAATGTATGAGCCGATTCAACGACGCGTCAATATGTGTCTCGGAATATGTATGACATATACCAATAGTACCTCATTTTGTATGATAAATAATTCTGAACAACTTTCCCTGAGACACATATGGCCGCAATCTGATTAATCATAGTTGTGATTATAACATTTCATTAGTTAAGTTCGCAAAAGTAGTTGTAAAGTTATTGGACATTTGATATTTGTTAGCTTCCCTTGTGCTTATTACGAACTAATAATTTATATAATCAAAAGACTGTGAGATATAATTTAATGCCATTCTTTGTTTCATAATTATAAAAACAAATAATATTCTAGCTTAATTCTTTATAGAAATAAAAGTAATACAATGAAATTGTTACTATTACTGTAAATGACTTCCTTAAATGTTACTAGGTACTATAAATATACCACTGCCTTAGGGTACTTATTATACAGTGTCGTAACCAAGGGGGTCATTATACATTGTTAACTTCTAAAATATAACTTTAGGAACTCTTACCCAAGATGTAAATATGTTTATAATTTAAAATATTACATATTATTTAAATTAATTTCCATTTTTATTTTCTTTTATCCACAATTTATTTACAAGGCGAATGACGCACACTATACCGAGATAAAGAGCCACCAGTCATAAAATGCTAGCAAGCTTTAGTTCTCCCATCATATAGTACTTAGTCCTGTGATATGAGAAACTGGTGGTGTGGGCGTACACCCGGCCACGTATAAAGCGTACTGTTACATGTCCACCCGGCGAGTACAGAAGAAGATAATGATACTTGTGTGCCTGCTGATCCTGGGGCTGGTCGTCGTGGGCTACGTGTCGAGCTACTTCTACTAGAGGCTTCTGCGAGTGCTCAGAGGTAACACTCGTGTGACGCGCGGGCGGGCGGGGGCGTCGCGCGGCGGGGGTGCGGGGGCGGAACACTGCCACTAATTTTTCGAGTTATTCTACTGTGCTGAGGGTGGATTCGCGGTCAAGCGTGACTGGGATGATTGTCAGATTTTATTGTCATATGGAATGGGGGTTAGAACTCTGTTAACAATGTTTCCCGAGGACATCATGGGTCAAAATAATGGCATTTGGAACGGTATTCGCTTCCGAAGACTAGCTCAATCATCGTGGTCGCCTTCCACAGACCAAGGAAGATGCTCGCCTTTCGAAGTAATTCTGGCTCGAACTGTCCCCGTCCGCTGACACCGTCCGCGACGTCTCCGCCCGCCCGCATACTGTACTAGCCACTAATGGGTGTTGTGTTTGTCTATTGTGCAGAAGAAGATTATGATTATGCTGTGCCTGCTCGTACTGGGCCTGATTGTCTCCGGCTACGTCTATAGCAAATTCACCTAAACACTGGGCAATGGGGCAGGTTTGAACACAAGACTACAATACTTACTGGGCTTACTAATGCATCCTACATACGATATTGACATTTGCAGTAGGATACTAGGATTCGCTTATACAGTCAATTTATACATTGCATCGTTCGTTTTGAATCGGTCGTAAAATTATTATTTTTTCGACCTGAAAACAGGCTCTAAGGGACGGATATATTGGTTGGTGGTCGATTTGAAATTCAAAACGAACGCTAATTTAGTGAGATGGTCGATATATGCGTTAAAGTTAGAGCTATAAATAGCTTATCAATTTTCTCATGCCCAGATGAAAACATTAACAGTAGTCTTTTGTCATCAAAGTACTTTACAATATTCTGTAAATTGTAATGTACTTTTAAATGTAGGCACATTACATGCATGCACAGGGAGGAACAATCAGATAACCATTTGAGTAATTTGGTGTTTTAGTTGACTGCTTAGATTTATAAGAAATGCTTCTCGTAGTCTAATCTAAATAATGGAGAAGGTAATGATATTTATATGGATAGATAACATCATTTAAATATCAAACAATCTTACAAAACAAATATTCATCATTTTTTTAGCGTAGTTCAACATAATGCCTGGATGGTAACATATTTTCTACTGTACTATACAGATACCTACTTACCTTTTTATATATTTTTTATTTGACACGTTTTTCAATCTTGCTTCATTCATAAATCATACAGGGGTACAGGTGATGGTGTACCCCTAGCTATATTTTAACCCCTTCACTCGCAGAAGCACACCGCTCGAACGACCTAACATTGGCGAACTATTGTTATATAAGATGTGTCGGCGAACCAGTTACGGGGTTGTTAGGATATCATTCTGAGCAACATTCACTATGAAACCTATTTGATCAGAGCAACTTTATTGTTCACTTATACATACAAATCAGCTGACCCACTCAGGCCAAAATGTACTGGGAAGTGAAAAATTAAGTTGCTCTGATCAAATCGGTTTCTCAGTAAAAATTACTCAGAACGATGTCCCTAGCAATCCCTTAAAACATAGCTAGGGGTTTAACACTCACTCTATATTTTTGAGAATTAAATATTAATGTCTGAAAATGGCCAGCCTATAACATTATTTTCTTCAGCTTTTTTAATACCAAGCTATTTATTTGCTGATACTTATACTTAAACCATGTCCACTTTTTATAACTTACAAGAGAAATAAGAAACTATCACGCACGGCGACTAACGTCGAAAATTACGTTAATATTATGTTTAGGTATGATGTGATGACTTTTGTCCTGTCATGTAACTTATAAAAGTGGTAAAACTTCTTCCATTACAAAATCACTATTTCACTTTGCCTACTCGGCTGTACGTATAGCACTGATTTACTTACATTTTTCAATCTGTTATTTCACACGGGCACTATACTTTTAAGTGTTTTTATATAAAAACGTTCATCTCTAGTAGAAAAAAACCGGCCAAGAGCGAGTCGGATTCGCCCATGAAGGGTTCCGTACCATTATCTATAAAAACGGCAACAAAATCACGTCTGTTGTGTGGGAGCCCCCTTAAATGTTTTTTTAATTTGTTGTTAATTTATAGCGGCAACAGAAATACATCATCTGTGAAAATTTCAACTGTCTAGCTACCATGGTTCATGAGATACAGCCTGGTGACAGACGGACGGACGGACAGCGGAGGCTTAGTAATATGGTCCCGTTTGGCACCCTTCGGGTACGGAACCCTAAAAAATGGTTAACTTGTCTCCATGTTTCGCACTTTCCGTACCAAGGATCGATTGAGTACCGACCGACCCACCACGCGGGTGCATTTACCATACAATAGCGAGCGCTGGTACGGAAATTGATATCTTTCGAACCAATAAAATAAAACATAGCTGAGAACTATCGAAGAAATCTGCTATCAATACCGTCCACCCGTTTGCGCGCTAGGACACCTACCACAGACAGACAGACGCTTAAAACTTATGACACCCCTCTTTTTAGGGTTCCGATAATCAAAAGGAACCCTTATCTTTTGTTTCCTTTTGATTATCGGAACCCTAAAAAGAGGGGTGTCATAAGTTGTCCGTCCGTCTGTCTGTCTGTGTGTCAAGACCTTTTATATCAAGAACGCCTGGACGCATCAAGCTGAAATTTATATCAATTTTTAAGGTCGGTGGTCGCTGTGAAAAATCAACCTTTTTAGGTCAACGCAATTGAACGGTACGACCGTTTATCCAGTCAACTGTCGCAACAAAAATAAAAATACAAAAATACTTAATTTTGTTACATGGATGACATCATACTTTAGTTTTTTATGTGGAGACCGAGTTACACATGTTACGCTCTCTAAGAGTGATCAGAACCCTTGGTGCACGAGCCCTACTCGCACTTGACCGTTTATCTCGTCATAGGATAGAAAAATGGTAAATCTAATCTATTTTCAACCGACTTCAAAAAAAGGAGGAGGTTCTCAATTCGACCCGTATGTTTTTTTTTTTTTTTCTATGTTTGTTACGCGATTGCTCCGCCAATTATGAACCGATTTGAACAAATCTTTTTTCGGCGTATAGGTAATACCTCAAGGGTGGTCCCATTGACACCAGGTCAGGATCTGATGATGGGATCCTGGAGAAATCGAGAGAACTCTTCAAATATTATAGGCAGACCTATAGTGATTTTTGTGTTTTTCATAATAACTCGTGCAAATGCACATGGTGAGCATAATATTGTGATGCGGAACTGCTGATGAAGACCACATATGGCCACCAGATCTGCTCAATACTAGGTACAAATACAATGCGTGGCTGACGGGCAGGCAACGCATAGCCTAAACCGGTGGACCTAGAGCCATGAAACTTTGTACAGGGGTTCCTTAGTCGCGTGGGGTAGCACTGATATAGCATTTGACAAAATTAATTCCCCAAGGGAGGGGGGGATAAGGGGTTACAGTTAGTATTAAACTCAATCTAATCAAATAGGGTTTGTGGAAGTCGGTTTTTTCTAAAGTTTACTTTTTGTTTCAATTATTGAGTACAAACATTTATATAAGTATACTTCACTTTATTGATAATTTTACGATAAGTACACAGTATTAGTGTGGGCCATTTGCACGGGTCTGTATGATAAAATCAGAAACTAGAGAAATATATGATTTTGCAGCAAAAAACTATGATATCGATTTGTTGAAACATGAAACTAAATCATCGATTGCATCGAAAAATCTTAAGTAATCGAACTCGCAGATTTTGAAATATACGATCACCCTGATTTTCTGGGAAGTTTAATAGTTTCTGATTTCGCCATATTCCAATCAAATGGTCGACTACACCATATAAACTTACAACGCTATACGTACTATTCCTCAAATTCAAACGTCTTGTTGATTTTTCTTCCGATGCGTATCTATTAGAGTAAATGAATAACATATTATTTTTGTGCAACGTGTAAACGAATTAACGCAAAATGAGAAACTACTTTATTAGTGAGATTATTCTGGGCAACTTTCATTATGAAACCGATTTGATCAGAGCAACTTTATTTTTACTTCCCAGTACATTTTGGCCTGAGTCGGTCAGCTGATTTGTATGGAGAAGTGAAAAATAAAGTTGCTCTGATCAAATCGATTTCATAATGAAAGTTGCTCACCTTGTATGTAGGTATGACTTGGTATCAAAACTTTCAAGTGATATCAATTCACTTAATTAAAAAGGTAACACGTAGACGCAACTTTCCAGGATCGCCGAGCAGATGGAAGATTTCGCGTTGTCTCGCCTGCATCCTGCATCCAGTCGGGCGACGTGTCCCGCGCCACAAGCCGACCGACACATCACCAGCTCATCATCAGTTCAACACTCAACACATCACCATCATCATCACCGTACGTCGTCGTCACAACGGGTAATCAACTAATCAGAATCACCCACCACAATTGCACGCCGCCGCCGCGCCGCCTGACGGGGTTATCGTGCTATGGTTCATTTTTGTTAATAACAATTCCATTGTATCTTCTTCATGTAAAAAACTGTAAATTATGGAGATTTGCTGACTCGGATTTAAAAGTGGAACTGTAGGTAGATGTCTATTTTTGGCCGAGTTGGTTAACAGAAAGGCTTTGTTCTGATTGCGGCTGACAGTATGCGCCAACTGAATGGAAACATGGCAGTTGGCCCAGCTGTCATGTTTCTATTGCAAACACGTATTTGAGACTCATTATACTAACTAGTTTTTATATGGTACCAAAACCGTCGGTACTCGGTACACAACACACAGGCGTAATGCGAAGTAAAGAAAGTCATTGCCGCGATATTCATCGTCAAATTGAGTTGGAATTGCTAATGCTATGCAGAACAAAACAACAGTCGATACCAAAAGTGCCTAAACACTTATACGCCAAATAAAACACTCACAAAAGACAGAATGACTGCAGACGAACTGCTAGGATAAACGCAGTTCGCTGTTCTAAGGTGGTTAGGCACTTTTGTCGAGTACCACGAAGAGCTACGTCTCAAAATATATCAGTATTTTCATATTAAGATGACTAACGGATTAGTCTTATTTTTAAGGCGAGTTTTAATTTGTTGCATACGGTGACAACAATAGATAGATAAGATGTGTCGACGAAGGGGTAAACTCATTCGATTGATTAACTCCGATTTCTAAATTGAGAATTTCACTTATCAAATAATGTAAGTAAGTATCAGCCCCCGTAGACAAGATGCAAAACGCTATTATCGTTCGCACGAAACGCTAAGAATATGTATGCGATTTGACGTTTAGTCACGCTACGCTAGCGTCACCGAATGTCAAATTGCATACATTTTGAGTTTTCGTTTCGTTTCGTTTTCGTAGCGGTATTAACTTTGTCGAGGCCTACAGTTCTATATCTGAGATGTCATGAAAAAGGACTTCAAAATAGAATACTTACGTAAGTTTTAATTTAGTGAGTTTCTCAATTCAGTAACCGGCGGCGCGCACTCTCCGTTCTCTCTTCTGTGATACGAAGGCTCATACCAATCAGAATGCGTGGTCCCACATCACCTTACCTCAGAAAGTTGACAGTATGAGTACCTAACCTATAACCTAACACATATCATCATTAATGATTATTAGAGACCGGATTATATGCAACATAAAAAGGCCAAAGTTATGCATGCATGCATGGTCATTAGATTATATTACTAGGTACTTAGAATCTTTGATGGTTTAATCAGCATCAGTCTGAGAACGCCACCGTCGCTAATTCATCTATTCTGGTCCATGAATTGCCCCTTGACAGCACTTCCTGTTCATATTCATATAGAAATTCATACTTGCATCAGACAAAATTATCCGTGTACTCGTACTGGTCTAACAAAGAGAGTTTGGCTGTTCTAACAATTATTTGTATTTCCACAACGACCCAGAATAAATACTGTCACTGTATGTAATAAAAAGACCCATTTCATGAGAGCAATTTGATAAAATATAAAACTCCTTAGCTTTTACGGAGATGTTTTTAACATTGTCACCGTTTGTTACATCATGTATTTCAGTAAGAAATATTTAATAGTTTAGTCCATCTATAATGTTTAGATCTTTTACAATAAATTAGGTAGGTATGTGATGCAAGTCTGCCGGCCGTTTGGGCTTCTTATTGTAATATGTGGAATGTTGTCCAACAACTTGAATAGCTTCTTTAACAATACATGTGTGTTTAACACACACACACACACACACAACACAACACAAACCTTCATTTTATAGCAAGTCTATTACATTTCAAAAAGTAAAAACCTGTGCCTGTAGACAATGTTAAAAGCTAAGGATAGCGAAATGAAACGATAACTTTTTATGTATGCGATTTGACATATGGCATCGCTAAGGTGACGTCACCTAGCGAATCCAAATGTCAAATCGCATACATAAAAAGTTATCGTTTTGTTTCGCTAGCGTTAGCGTTTAACTTTGTCTAGGGGGGCTGGCTTGTCGCGACAATGATATTCGTATTTCTAACTTTGTTTTCTGCCATGGTAAGATATCAGAGCGATGTCTTGCTTGTGATATTATTTGTATTAGTTGGTAATCTAATATCATAGTGAAGTAACTAGTTTGCTAAATTGTTTATTGTCCTCGATATATATTAATTTCCGATAGTCACTTGCAGGCATTGCGCGCAACGCTAAAACAGTACGTTCAGTTAATTAGTAAAGAGTATATTAATTAATCTTAAAAACATTTTTATAATATAAATTGTACCTACTTGCATTTTGGCGGCAGTCAAAATGACCGTTGAAGTTAAGATGCGGAGAATTATTATTCGCGACCGCTGGGCTACTTGATGGATGGATACGAGCGAATACGGTTGTTACTACGAAGGTTTGATGTCGTGGTGATCCGTGGTGACTCTACACCTGCACAGTACAGTACGGACAGTACCATACCGGAACCGTACCTTACCGGGGCGGCATGGTTAAGTTCTGCGCTTTAACGAAATAAATGGTACTATACGCACTAGAATGGTATTGATGTAATTTAAAGTTACATCAGTCCGTACCGGTACAGTACATAGTCGACGGTATCGTACCGCGCCGTACAGCACAGTACAAATAGTAGTTTACTGGAACAGAGAAGGACCGTGCCGGGACTTTAGTGTGGGGAATGAGTGCGCGGTATCGACATCGACAGTACAAAGTCCGCGCGACGCCGGACCGTGGGGCGGAGTAGCCCGTTGCCGTCGCGCCATAGCAATAATGATGTTCGATAACAAAATGTAACATTGTTTTTAAACTTTCGAATGTGTGATAGTAGATGCAGTTGTTGTTTAGTTAACTTTAACATTTAATAATTAATAAATTGTTATTGTGAGTGTAACTTTTAATAAAACAGTATAAGATACTTTAAAAATCTCAATTTAGACGTACAGGCATACGCAATTCGCGTTTCTCGATCAGATAAGTAGTTGTTGAATGTGTACTCGGTTTTATTTATTATCTGGTAAGCTCTTCATTGTACAGTAACACGATACATTAGATCTTTTAGCTAGGATAAATTTTTAATAAATTTGAACGTACCAGTCTTCAGCAATATGAGAATTAGATATCAGGCAGTATATTATGTTGGTAATCATACAATCTAGTAGGAGAACTCACTCGAAGAAATTAAGCACCAACGTATTTTAGGATAAAGGAAACGTTTAAAATTAAGAATATGCGAACAGCGAAGTTCTACTTGCTGAGGAACGAGGGGGGTGAGCGAGCAGAGAGGAAGTAACGGCACTAAGTAATACTGCCGACCCGCCCCGGGTGTCCCGCGGGACAACACTACACACACGCCTCCTTGTATAAAATTGATATCCTAGCATGCAGTTACATAATTATATAAGAATTGCAAGCAATGTTATTTTTAACATTTATAAAAATAATTAGAGTTTTACCCTTAAGAAGTAGGTTTTCATCTAGTTGCCTTCGTAACAGTAGAGAAGTTAGGTGATTCCTTTTCTCTCGGTAGCTTCGTCATAAGGGATGGTCACTTCTTCATTCCATTCATCGGTCAATTGTCCCGCTTGTCTTCCTGCGTGGCCGGCCGCTGCCCGCAGTAGACCACTAGTGGCCAGCTAGCTACATCAGTCACTATCTCGTATTTATAAGTATACATTATATCAATGGCCTCGCCAAAGGCTACGTACCTGACACCAATCTATAAATTAAACCTAGTTGATTAGCAGTGGGAACACGTCGCACAAGCCAAGGCTCACGGGGCCCGACGCAGGTTTCTAGATCGGTACCCGGGTGCCCGGAAGCCGGACCCGGCAGCGGAAGGGGTCGCCAGTCGCCACTCGCCACTCGCGCGCCCTTTAACTGTCTAATACAAATGTTAGCGTAGGCATAACCAACTTCTAGTCGGCTTTGATCTTTATATTATTCTGATAATAGTAATAATATAGCAGTCGTACTATTTAATTTCATACCGTTACCGTATAAGAAGTTCTCGTGATTCTCGTGTTCAGCCTGCTACTGTGTAGCGCCAGTACTCTCACCTTAATACTCAGTCTTGCAGTACCCGTACTGATACATTGTGTGCTGTACAGGACAGTGCGGTAGAAGCCTTCTTCGGTACATACAATACTGTATCTCTAATACAGAAGAGTACAGCAACACAAGACAGTGAACTACGGTATAGTATTATACGATATCTGTATAAACTGTACCGCAAGTACTATACTGTACTTGTCGGTACGGACAGAACGGTACGGAACTATTTAGGTGTCGGAACTGGCGTACTGGAGTATAGTTCAGCACCACAATACAGCCTCTCATAAACAATTTTAATCTTATAATGCTAGTTTAATAATCAATAGTGTGCATATTGTTGATTGAATTGCTAATTTTGTATATGTACACAATTAGTATAGTTTATATACTTATGTGTCAATTCATATAGCGTTTTATTACATTTAACAGATTAGCTAGTAAGTGTTAAAAGTAAACCAGAAATAATTACAATACTGGTTCTATGTGTAATAGCTTATTTTTCAATTTGTGTTCTGGAATCGTTCAGAGTCGTCTTAAATGTATGTCTTTTGGTTTACCTTGTGTAAATCAACATTGCGACTTTGTTATGTACCTACTTACCTTACCTACATAACAATTATAACCGAATCTGTACTCGCATTTGAAGATTGTTCGTTAGGAATACTTGGAACAACGAACGTTCGTGTAAATTTTTAAAATATCAAAAATAAATAATTCCATCTCTTAACTCGTACGAGTATACGTACGAGCAAGTTTGTACAATTCACTGTCCAGCTACATCAGTCTGCTTGTCACCTTGTAGAGGAATTATGACCGCAAATATTTGTATTCTTTAATTTTTGGTGATCATAAATCTTAATGGTACTATCAAATATGGCTGTCTTCCCCAGAACGGGTCGTAACCTATTACTGAGAAACTCTAAACACAGAACTCTGCTCTGAAAAAAGAATACAACACAGCCAGCTCAGTTCATTTCTACAATTAAAATATTTTCAATCTTCTCAATCGTGCTTGGTCGTATCTGACTGTACCTATTCGATGTTGCTTGGCGTTGAATAATTGAATAATGTGAAATATTAGAGTTTATATTTTATTTAAAATCATGTTATTTTTTATACTTAGTTTAGACGAAAATGTTGAAATAGATTAGAACCGTTACGCGGAAGAGTTTCAATTTGTACTTATACATAAATAAGTATGTATTTCAAAATTTATATATTTAACATTGTATTCCTCTTTATATGTCTTGTAATCTTCTTGTAAAGGAACACTGACTACATACTATCAATGTTATGGTAATGTATTACAAATAAAAAGTGAGATTCTGGACATTACATCTGTAACATTCAAGTTAGATTGGTTTTTATAGTCATACTCTGTATGTAGGTTATCAATCTGAAATTCTCTCATTATAAAAATAAACGGTGTTTTCTGCTGTAATTACATGTTTTATTAGAGTAAGGTTTTGGTTACGTATACGTTACTTAATTCTCCTGGGTTAATCCACCTAGGAGCACAAGTATACTTTAAACACCTGGGTGAATTTAAATTAACTTTTACATAACTTAAAACTCATACTTTCTTCAGGTGAACAAAGTGAATTTGGATTTGTACGTGTTCATGAGTCGTGAACAGCTTTAGTTCCTAAAACTAAATTGCTCATACCAAAAGAAACTTCCCAGGAGTTCTATCCCAATCTCTACATACAATACAGCAACATTGGTTATTAAACAGCCAGCGACTGCGAAAATAAATCGTCCATGCAAACTTGTGGTTTACTGTACACACCAACAACGCCATCTAGCGCTGAGTAGCAATACTAATCAAGTTTGACTCATCAGGTGCACTCATTTTGAAACGCAACTGTCAAAATTGCAATAGTTGTACAAAAATCCAACACCGTTCCCCAAAAATCAAACTGATGATTATTTAATACGGGTGACGTGACAACGGTGCAAAACGTTTGACGTTCCATTTGTGTTTGTTGAACAAGTGACATTCATCTTTGACTTGGTTTTGGTTGGCTTTTCTTTTGTATTGAATGGAATGACGCTGGGCCGTGGTAATGCTTTGCTGAAATACAAGTTTATTTTGGTTGAAATTTAATAATATTATAGAAACGCATTAAATATGAATGCGCCACCGACCTTTGAGTCATTCCTTTTGTACGACGGAGAAAAGAAGTAAGTACTAACCTAATCTTCAAGTTGTTGTTTCTCATCAAACTCAGTATCAATTAATCGTTGTCGGCTTAGCTCTGTGTTGGTACCTCTCGTATAACTTATTTACTCCACAGGGTCCAAAAGGAAGAAGACACAAAGGTGCCTAATGCTGCTATATTCACCGTCAACAAGGAAGATCACACTCTGGGCAACATGATCAGACAGTATGTAAATGCTTATATTTACAGGGATATGACCACTTACCAATCAATGAAGGCATTATCTTTGTGAATATATCTGTAGTAGTCACATAATCATCATTGTTTACATGCTCTTCCTTTCCACAGCCAACTGCTAAAAGACCCCAAGGTGCTATTTGCTGGCTACAAAGTGCCTCACCCACTGGAGCATAAGTTTGTTCTACGTATCCAGACAACCTCTGACTACACACCACAGGAAGCTTTCATGAACGCTATCACAGACCTCACATCTGAACTCTCATTGTTTGAAGAAAGATTTAAAGTGAGTAGGTACTGATGTAGTCTTTATAAAAATGGTGGGAAATTTAAATCCAGAGAGCAATCCGCTCCAAATATGCAACTCCTTTCTCTACTTACATCCATTTTCAATAACCTATCTACGTGATTTTCACATTACTAGAGTTAGATTTGACATGTGAGCTAAACTAACAAACAAACAATACCGAACAATAGATGTGCGAGCAAGAGGGTTAAATAGACCACAAGCCTAAATCTGTGAGCTAATAAAAGATTGAAGTACTTTTAGTTACTGCCAAAAATTTAATATTGTCTGTTTCCTGTGAAAATGGGCCTACCCTAGATATGATGAAGTATAAAAAAAAATGATTAAGAGGCACAGCTATGCTATCCCCTTTTCCAGACCAAGATGTGTTTTGCTGTGACTAGATGGGTATTTTAAAACATGGTTTGCGACACATTATATCATAATTTTTGTTGAAAATCAATACTAAAGTAGAAATACTTGCTTTGTAGTCAAGCTGACTAAAAGGTTTATAGTTTCTTTCTTTTTTCTTTTCGCATAATAGAGGGGCAATCCATAGGTATGTTATTTTTATTGTATGAGGCTCAAACTGCCTTTAAATATAACTGGAGCTTCTCTATTGTTTCAGGAAGCCATCAAAGAGAAGAAGGAAGGACTAGACTAAATATTTATTTAATTGATACATTGTAGCTATTTTAAGATTATTTTTTTAAATTAAATAAGTCTAATAACAATTGCTTTATAAATACTTATTATATGTATAAAGAACATTGGGTAATTTTGTATGGGCCTCATACCCATCCTTGTAGCAACTACTGGCCTATACCATTATAAAGGTCTTTTGAAATACTTACATGTTTTTATTGTATGAAGGTAACTACATAAATTGCAGGAGAAAAAGTTATGATTAAATGAAATGTTTATATAAATCGCAAAAGTTGTCTTCCACCTCTCTTCGTCGTCCATTCAACATTACATAAAGTACCAGGACAGCATACTGTGTCAGAAGTAATATCTATAACCGGCCAAGTGCGAGTCGGACTCGCGCACGAAAGGTTCCGTACCATTATCTATAAAAAACCGCAAAAAAATCACGTTAGTTGTATGGGAGCCCCCCTTAATATTAAATTACTTTTGTTTTTTAGTATTTGTTGTTGTAGCGGCAACATAAATACGTCATCAGTGAAAATTACAACTGTCTAGCTACATACCACGGTTCATGAGATACATCCTGGTGACAGACAGACAGACAAACGGACAGCGAAGTCTCAGTAATAGGGTCCCGTTTGGCACCCTTCGGGTTTTTACATTTATACATAAATATAGTAGCGTGGCAAGCTGGCGAGTGACGAGGGAATGAGGCAAGGAAGTGATGTGGCCACGTTCATTGTCCTGCTCCTAACCAATTGGACGACTACGAGAAAATGATTGAAAAATTCCGAGAATAAAATATCTAAATAGAGACTTGTTTCTACCTAACTGTACCATTCGACCAATAAGTTTAGGCGAATGACAGGCATGATGTTTGGCTTGAATCTCAGAACAATAATGGCAGCAGTCATGCGCCTAATGGTAGCGGTCGTGCTGTCCTTTGCTTACAAATAGGCGATAGATTCACATTCATACCAAGACACCAAACGTGGAGAAAGGAATTGCAAAGAGACTCTTCGAAGCGTCAGGTGATTCTAGAGCTGGCACCTACCTCGCTCAGCGAATTAGCCTAGCGATACAGCGAGGTAATGGTGCCAGCATGTTGGGCACCCTGCCACTCGACGACGACGGCGGCGGTGACCTTAAGGATATTTTTTATTTAAATTAATTGTTTTTAGTAGTAAGTTTTGTATATAAATAAAAGTAATGAATAAATTCTAGAAAGGAATAATAATATTTATTTTTCTTAGGAATAAGTATAATATACTTACTTATTCCTTCCTCCAAGACACCAACACAGGCACAAGGCCTTTTATACCCTGTAATCTCTCGTATCGTTAAATCCTCCGTAACCTTATCCTACAATAAATAAAGTGTGGTATTAAAAGAGAAAGTAAAAATCAATCAATTGAAATATTTTTATTGCTTATAAAATTGTTTGGTGTTGATCCAATATTCATAATTTATTTTGTTTCAAAATACAGTAAAAGGTAACATCAAGGTCAAAGACAAATATTATAATTGTATAGTAAAACGTTTATGCCGGAGAAAAATGATTAGAAAGTGCAGATCATAATTATCTTCTCAATATACATTATATCCAGATAACGTGCATGATAATTATACCCAGTACCTAATTCCCATATATTCGTTACAATAAACATGCATTTAAGTTGGACTTAAAAAATGAGTTCTTATTTACAAACAAACTATTATGCCTAATTTTAAATCTAACAAACAATATATCAAATGGTAAACAATAAATAATACCCAACTAAGAAACAAGTAATAACAACAACAATGCATTAACTTTAGCTAATATTCGCGAATGTGGTTTAAAATGTTTCCTCTTCATCACAGTCCTCCGTTGAGTGTCCAAATACTGAAACAATATTTTATTAAATGTTGGTTAAAAATTAAGTTAAAAAAAACTTACTTCAATTACAGAATAAGGACCAAGATATTATTTTAAAGAAAACAGTGTAGGAGGTATCTAATATTTAACTATCATCACCGTCACCAGTCCGGCGGACGACGGAACATTGGTAATTTGTCTTGACAATCGGTCGTGTCACAGTCGCGGCGGCGCGGGCGCACTTTAGCATTACCCGCCTTGTCACTTCAGTATGGACGCAAGCGGCGTTTTCATATGATTGATGTTTTGCGCCCGCCCCGTCGCCACAGCCTCACTCTGGTTGAGGTTGTAATAATAGTAGATTGTTCATTTACCAAGGGAGTAAAGAAATATTTGGCGAGAGTTTTTTTAATCCTGAGCGACCGAGGGATTCTAGAGGACTCATAAGTAGAATCCTAAGGGAGCGAGGGTTTTAAAGTACATCACTCGAGACAAGAATAGTTTTTACTTCAGAGGCGGACACTCGACTTTTCATCAACTCTATGAGAAAAGGAGCAATTATGAATAGAGTACCTAACTAATAACCGCTTACGAAATTTAAATACACCAAGGAATTCAGATTTGGCGCAATTTTTTAATTTAACTTTTAATTATTTGGTTCGTGTTTCGATATCAATCTCTGTATGGATTAGAGTCTGGCCAGCGAATCCTGTCCTTTGGCAGTTTTCAAACTTTGATGATGGCAACATTATTTACTTGTCAAACGAATTGTTACTTTACTTATACTTGGCTTACAACATTTTGATACTTTACTTGACTATTTATTATTATTCTTTAATTTCAGTTACTAATCTGTTCTTTTGGATATTATACATTTATTTAAATGTGGTTGATTGCAATTACTCATATTTGTTTCCAGGTGGCTTGAATACGGGTTTTGAATTATTTGAGTCTGATTGTGACTATGAAACAGAATAATAAAGTTTATTAGTTTACTTTATACTCGAAGTTTTGCCCAGCAGTGGGAAACTGTATAGGGTATAGGCATTGTAAAAAATATATTCAG
>OY735257.1:9030900-9114604 GCA_963457715.1 Argyresthia albistria | reverse complement strand
CCCGCGTCAGACACGGGCGACGCGTCATGCGCGCTATGTGTGAAGAGCGGCGTGCGCGTCAGACGCGTCAGCCGGGAGAATACGCCCTTCTTCTCCGAGCATTGGAAGTAGCGGTGGCCCGCCACAGACCCGTCGTTTTTGCCTGTTGAAATTAAACACGTTGAATTTTTAGATGTCTATGGCTTCTCTTGTATAACATAAAACAAATAGTCTCTTGCTGAAAGAATCATGCTTGATAGCCAGTGGAATCATTAAATTTTATACGAGGATATGTCGGGTAAGGATGGGGTTTGGCGAAATTCATCGCCTAAAAGGAAAAGGAGGTTTCAGTTTCTTTATTGCACACACTTACACCAGAGCTTTTTAGCTTACACTAGAGAAAGCGTCATTGGTATGACTTATCATAATTAGTCTTGTGTCGGTCATGTACGAAGAACGATTAGGAAACGTTACCGTGCAATGAACGAAAAGAAACGTTTCCCTACGCTAGTCGCTAATCGGACATTCGTTCTATTAGGACATGACCGACCGACCGACCGAGCGAGCGCTAATCGGACATTCGTTCTATTAGGACATGACCGACCGACCGACCGAGATTCTCGCTCGGTCGGTCGGTCGGTCATGTCCTAATAGAACGAATGTCCGATTAGCGACTAGCGTAGGGAAACGTTTCAGCGAGAAGGAGAATGGCGGGGCGGGCGGGAGCCATTCATTACATTACATTATTATTATACTTTAATAGAAGTGACAAGTAGTCAAGAGACTAGAATGACAGTCCTAAGCCTGTTTAGGTATGAAGGAAAATCTAATATTATTTAACTTTTTATTTCTGCAATGCAAACTGACACGTACAATTGTATAAATATGTGAATACAGAGTATAATATTCCTGAAGTTTCTGCTCTGCACGACAAGAAAGGTTAATCTAATAGCCCATTTTTTATTCATCCAATCCAACGTCCTAATAGTACTAATAAAGCTGTTAGAGCTTACTGGTACACCGACTGAAATGTCCTAGTACGGAGCGCTCTCTGAGGACCGAGCAGGCATATTGTTTTATTCATAAGATCCAATGTCCTAATAGTACTAATAGAACTGTTAGAGTGTACTAGTACACTGACTGAAATGTACTAGTACGGAGCGCTCTCTCTGATGACCGAGCAGGCACAAGACTAATCATAATGAATGAATTTCAATACAATCGCTTCGTCTCGGTTCAGGTATTGTCTAAATGTGAGCGTCGAGTGCTTAGTAGAGAGGAATATCACGATCTTGCCATTTTGTAAAATGTTAACATCATTTCACAATAGCAGGTGTACGAACCATAACTATTTCTACTGACATTATCGTGATATTTAGTCGCAAACATTCCAGTATCCTGCCTGCTAACCTTTATCAGTGGATATCCTTTATCCCACCGCTACCACGGGGATAGCGCAAGGCATTTATCTGGGACCAAATTTTAGGTCTCACAAAGGTATGTTAACTAGTACCTAATCAAATCACAATCGAAAATAAGGGATTGTGTCAAACTGCAAATTATACCCTACCATCACGCCTGGTCCAGACGTTTTCCGTTTGCCGAGAACTCTACACCACTACAAACGTAAAATGTACCACTAGTCCTACGCACGCCAAGCCAAACTCTCTCTCTCCAGCTTGTAGAGGTTTGCCAAGCATATGGATCAGGCATCAGAGTTACTCACCAATAGCATCATCAAGCACAATGCCAGCCCAGTCGCCAGGAGCGAACTGAGTCTCCCCGATGTAAGCTATCTGGCCAGGCTTGGAGCCACCTACCCAGACGCGTTCACCGATGATGAAACTGTCGGTGTCCTCCGTCAACACTATGCTGTGGTCTGGAAAGAGGTGAACAAAGATGTCAGCACATCTAGAGGTAGAATAGGGCTAGTTAGTTGATTGCTGAGCGTTCTCAGATACTGTCAGTTGCCTGTAGAAGGGAAATATCAGGAATAATTATAATCTGAGGTTTTTTGGACTGCTATAACGAAGTGCTTTCCGTAGCAAAATAGGATCAGATAAATATTACTGTATATGCAAATCTGCAAAACGTCTAGAAATATAAAATTGATTCCACGTGTGTGAATGTGTCAACAAATTGGCCATAACATTGAGAATTTATTAGGTGCTTTATAGCGGGATCAGTTGACACTGGCCGAGGCTGGCACTAAGACATTAAAATAGTCTTACTGGCGATCGTAAATAAAATTAGACGTCCTAAAACGGAAAAGTATTATTGACAATTTGACACTGGCGAAGTTGTATCAAAAGAAAGTAGGGTCAATATTGTATTCATATTTTATGTGCTGGCTGTAAAGATTTAGAACTTCCTGGATAAGCACGTGTTTTGAATGCCAGTTTTTATGGACTGCACATGCCTTGCATCGATAGCTGCATTTGTAGTGCATACCTCATACAGAAATCAGCTTGAATTGAATCCAAATTTGCATAATCACTAGCTTTCACCACTTATGTTTATAGTACAAACTGCATTTGACTTATAGAATTATACTTCTAAATTCTAACATATTCGTACTACAAACCGTGCATTGCATTCACCTAACAGTAAAGCAAATCTAAAACTAGCACCAAATGTGTAACACTGCTAAAGTACGTGAACTGTTGCAATATGGCTGACTTGGAATAACTGCAAATGACATAAACAACATTTTAAGTCAGATGAAGTTATTCCAGTTTTAAGTAGGAAACCTTTAGAAATACTCAATACTCAATAGTTTATTTGCATTCCATGACTTCAAGTATTTAACAGTTCCAGTATCTAACAAATATGCAATAGAAGTCTCTGCAAAAGCACCGAATGCAAGGATTGAATATTTATGGTTTGCAACAAAAACCATCAAAACTCCGAGTGTAAGTCAATTCTAGAGGTTTTGTCTGATATTCAAAGAACAAATGTAAGTTCGGTCGCATTCTCTGCTCTGTCAAAACTGAGGCTATGTTTATAATTAACATTAAAGTTTTATAGAGGCGTAGCTTCGTATCGTCACATCAAAAGAGTGAGTGATAACATCGACAACAGTAAATTCTATAGAGATGCTCTGACTGTCATTAAATCTGACGAAGTAGCGGAGAATGGAAAGGAACTGATATTTGTTTCTAAATATCATCAGAGTGTGGTGCATGATGGGTGAGTGAACTTACCCGAGTGCCTGCGGAGGCCTGCCTCGCTGAGGCGGCGCGGGTGCTTCTCCCACAGCGCGTCCATGGAGGTGACGCTATGCGTGCTGCTAGCCGCTGCGCAAGCGCACACGCACACACAGACACAACACATTAGCACAAGAACACACGGTGCGTGCACAATTACGGAACTAGGTGAACAATTATTGCAATTGCAGTTATGGCCTACGGATATTGATTGGATCATTCGATGGGACATATTGGACTTAATTGGCTCGGTCATGTAAGATTTCAATTATCTCTTGACTATATGTATATTGTTAATTGTTATGTAAAGGATATCAGGATTCAAATCCACGTCCAAATAGCAGATAATAAATCTTGCGGATTAATGTACTAGTCTCTCGGTCAGTTCGTCACGCCTTATTGTCCAAATCGAGAGAAGCCAGCTCGTAAATATGACGAAGCTTGAAATTTATATCTTTGTCTGCGGACCATTAAATAAAGAACATGGTAATCAGTGTTATTGTGTTCGACATAGAGACAATACGTCTAATTAGAGAGACGCAAAGATTTTATGGAGTAACGTAGGCGAGCGGGCCATTAGAGCTGTCTAACACGTACCTAGTTGTTACAATCAACCAAAATTGAGACATTTTAAGACGTGCACAAATTCTTGGTAGCGGTTATTCCTAATCCGATGACATCCGCATTAGTTGTTTTTAGTATGTTTACATCTTTATTTTTGATCAGTTTTGATGATAATTTGATTCTTTTAGGTTAAAGGGCAATTTCATGCGCATTTTTATTTTAATAAAAGCTACCGTCTGTTAAATCGGAGACTGAGAGTCAGTCAGCCCTAACAAGTGTTTTGAGTAGAGATATCTTCCACCACAACCGACCATCACCAACGAGCGTCTCCGCGGAACTTAACCTACTCAAGGCTCCAACCAAAGGGACTTACTGGAAGCCTTCCGATGAGTGCGAGGTCTGTCCGGCAAACTGCTGCTCACTTCGTCCTCTTCAGCCTCGATGAGGTCTGCGATCACGTGACACAAGCGTGACAGGGTTAGGAACAGATGATAACGGAAATATTATGTACAAACGGGAAGTGATGTGCCGAATAGGTTTAAAGAAGCAGATATACATAATGCCATGCTTGCAGTGCTTCATGCGTTTCCTTAAATTTTGAAGAAGATAAAAACACAGCGTGGCATTGCGTTGTATGATGAAGGTTCACCTGAGAGATGTTTTCTGGACAACTCGTCACTTAGCTTCCTCACAGAGTCGGACGTACTGCCGTCTACGATAAACAAAAAACAAAAACACGTAAAGCCAAAAACATAAGTAACATGCCAAAAAAAGCACACCGAGAATAATTAAGACAATTAAACGATGTGTGATTTGACCATAGTCGTGGGGTAACAACGAAAAAGATGTTTCGTTTTATTTCAGTTCAGTCAAAGCTGCAATAATATAATTGCATTATCAGCACAAAATGTTTCATGTGATCGGTATTCGTTTGCAATTCAGATAGGACAGAGTTCGATATAAAGTAGTAAAATATTACAAGGTGTGGGAGACACCCACTGCATGGAAACTCAAGGCACAGCTGGTAGGTACAAAGACACGTTTGAGTAGGCCCTAGCGTAACATTGGGTGGTGATAATATCAACGTTGATATTATTAGTGATACCATTCATAGAACTATCAATGAAAACGTAGAGATTGTTCAAACAGATAGACCAACCATCAGGCAAGATGATGAAAACCCATATAATACAACACTTGAGCAAAAACACTAGTTTGAAACAATGGTGAAGTAATTTAAATAGACGTCAAGAGCACGTGTAAATAATGATTATGGACCGATTTAATTGAAACGTGACACTGCAGAGGCTGAGCGGATCCGGCCTATCGGGATGATATCTCCGTCACTCACACGATCGAGCAATATGGCGTTATCGCTGTTGACAGGTTGACAGGTCTAGTCGCGTGCGCGGCCGGCCGGTGGTCGTGGACGAGTGTCCGGTCTCCGCGGGTTTCGCAAGCCTCTCGATTAATCATCGACGGATACTGCGCATCCAATCCACCGCGGCCTTGCCTCTGCGCGTGGGCACCATGTATCATACGCGACATCGTCGGGAGTTCATCGCAAGCGCTTGCGTTGGCGTTGGCGGAAGAGCAAGCCTTTTCTTTAGGTACAGGTGCAATTTCCTTGCTGACGTTAGGAGCTTGGTTTAATGGCGTAATTATAAACCTTTAACCGAGGCAGATTTTGATACTAAACATAGTTTGTTTCTCATTATCGCGCCATTGGAGCCCTGAAAGCGATTTTATTGGAAACATTATTAGTCGGATATGTGTTAGAGATATAGAGGATTCATCGAGATCTAGCACAGATTTCCAAAAGAGGCTAAATCAATACTGTTAAAATAAAAGGCTATTGGATAAGGTGTGGCGGCGGCGGCCCTTTCAGATCAGTCAGACAGATAACGCTTCGCTAGCTGCTACATTTACAAATAATGCCTTCGGCTCCGTCAAGTTGTTTTTAAGTAGGTAAGTATTTTTCATTTAAAGTGTTTTACGCTTAGATATTAAACGATCTATGAGAATCACTTTAATGCTAAGACAATCAATGCAATCGATAATTTATTCTCTGTAGATAAATTAAAATTACCCTGACGCAAAATAACTATGATTCTATGAATAACTATGCAATCATGCAATTATCCATCTTTGTACGTATAGGGCAGCTTTTCCGCGTAGGAAAACTAGTTAGGAACTCTAGGAGAACCTAGATCGTGATGGTGTATTAATATAGAATGTAGAACTAAAGCCAAGGCAAGCGATTTGTACTTGTAAATGTGCCATAAATCTTGTTACGTGATATCCACTAACGAAGGTAATTGGGAGATGTCGTGGTTGGAGCAAGAATGAATGAATGAATGAATCAATCGCGGTGGTGCACTGCAGTTGCACAGCTTACTTACACAACCTGGTACCGGATTTTCTCAAATGGTTAACAGAAATAAAACTGAATTCTAGCGAAATATCAACAAGTCCAAAGATCTATCTTGACGCGGAAAAGATGTAATGATTACACGAATTAACAAGACAAGGAGACTTCTCAAACATTTGTCGCTTGGACAAATAGCTCACACCTATTATTATGGTAATAAGCCATAGATCATAGTTTCTGAAATGGTACTTGAAATAAAAACTCTGCGTATCTTTACAGCAAGACAAATTGGAGAACATTAATCCTACCGCCACGCTTGCAAGATAGCCTTTTTGATAAGTTTATGAATACGTCAAAAGTCTGCTATAGTATTGAGTATTAATAATCATGTATCGCGCGCGAGCAGGTGCCATAAAATAAAACAATCGTAACCCACTCAAAAAACAAATGTAGAGTTCTTCCTTCACGCCTGTCAACGTGGGAGCTAGCTCTAGATACTAAACTCTTCCAAAAAGACCTCATACAAACCATAAAATAATATTTTTAAACCACAGGTTGTTTTGTATACTTTCGATGTTTTCTGCGGCTGCGTGTTTGTCTTCAGAAATGATGTAATCGCTATATAAGCTCGAACATTATTTGCACGTTATGTTAACATGTCGAGGCGACTTGAACAAACCGAAGCCAAAGCCTCTTTAAATATGACATTGCTTTTTGTGGTCAAGTTCAAGACGGTACATAAGACTAGCAACATACAATACAACACGACATGACTATTATTTTCTCTAAAATAAGTATGTATAGATGAACCATCTCATGAAGAACTTTTGACTCATAAGACTCATAAGAATAAGGTTCTTTAAACCTAAAGTCAAAAGTTCTTCATGAGATGGTTCATCTATACATGCTTCGACATCGTTGTCAAGAATTTGCTACGTCAATTATGGGTCCCCGTCTATGGTCGTGATGGGACGGTGCTCTAAATTCTAATTTCACACTTTCCCATTTGAGCCCTCATTCGTCAATTGAGGACAATTTCGCGCCTCGTTGTTGGCCTGACCCAACTGCAGTCAAGTGCCGTTTTAAAACAATTATTGCAATATTGAACCACATGCAGCACTAAACGGCAATTACACAATTTATTTAATGACCGAGATGCTGCTTCAGTGTTGTTAAAAAGCAAACCTTGAGATACATAAAGTAAATGATTATTATCCAATTATAAAACAACAATAATAATGTCCACTGTCTTGTACATGATGGTGTTTCTAGAGCTGCCACTGACATCAATCCAGAAACCTGCTTCACAATGAAAACACGTGGAAAGAGGAGCAAGACATAGTCAGTTCAGTACTCTGATCTAAAATACCTGACCGAGTTGGCGACCAAATTACTACCGCGATCCTCCCGGAGAGTCATTACAGCAATTAGGTTAATACTTAAGGTTAAATAACTAAGACATTAAATATATAGAACCGAGGAGTAAGTATAAAAATCTGTATAATCGATAAGTAGATAGGTAGGAAATCCAAAATTGTTGAGTTCGTATAAAAATATTGCAAAGTAATGGTACGAGTACAAATACAAAGTACAAAGAGAAACAAAGAAAACCTAATTTCTGTCGTATCGTATTCTTCTTTAATGGCTCAACATGCAGTGGATGACGGTGCTGATCAAACCTTATTTATTTTTATGGCTTACTAATAACTGCAGCATGCCTTGAACAAATACAGCTATAGTGTAAAACAAATTGCGCAGAGTTTCTTGAGACTCGATGAGTCACTTACAGGTACGCGTATGGAAGTGAAGTTATTCAGACCTTAACAGCAGATGGCAATGTAAACAGAGTGAAAATGGAAAGAAACAATATCGCAACATTCATGGGCGGCAGCTGAATATCTGAATTTTATACAGCCTTGCTGAATCCTTAAAAGCATTTCGTCAGTTCAATAGTCGAAAGCGAGCAGTTGGATCACCAAAAATAAATCCGATGAGACGTGATAGCACTTGAAATGTGTTCTTTATAGGGTTGTTGTCTGATTTACAAGCCATTGTATTCATGCTTTATTTATTACCGACAGGTACTTACAGCAATAAATCGTTATAATGAATAGTTCAAAAAGCACTTGACAGCAATTATATTTTTAAAAGGTTTCAGTCATATTTCTTCATATTTTTGCAATATGTAAATCAACTTGCAATAAAGTTGCTACATAAATCACCTCCTTGCCGGCTAGTTATACATGATGAAGATGTTCAATCAGATACAGTAGTGAGTAGTTAGATCGAATCCACGATAAGAGGTCTATGGTATGAGTTATCCGAGCTGTCATGAGTCATTAATTTTACCAGCTTTGCGGCAAGCGATATAGACCGCAAAAACATACACAACATGTTAAAAGGATTAAACTACCGACATGGCCAGACTTCGCTTTCTCTGCCGCCGCAAGAATCGTGTCTATAGTCTATTTTTTAAATTAATATGTAGGCCGTAAGTTCTTATACATATCTTAAAATGAATAATTCAAGGAGCGCATGAAAACAATAATCAGAAGTGGATTGGCGATGACACGGCAGCCCTGCAGGGCTTTATATGGCAAGAAATTCGATCGGTAAACACAGCACGTAGCGCACCCACCGAGATAATAGGCCATAATGAACCACTCCAACACCGCAGTTCAGGCATGTTAATTGCCCATCGACACGTACTTTGATTGTGCTAATGAATTCAAAAGAAAAGGTAACCTTGCATTTGCACTAATCGTTGGTAATCCGATCAACGAAAGAACAAGAGAACCTCTGATGACCAGAGAGAGAGATTAAGGGGAATTCGTTCAAGAATAAAAAACAAGTGCAAGTTGTTCTCGACATGAAATTAGCGATACTTTGGGATTTCCTTCAAAGGTTTCCTTAAATTTTATAATATGTTCATATTTTTTGATAAATATTTACATAATGGATAAAAAAATATCACTAAGTTCACTCAATTTATCGCAAAAATCACCAGCGCGGTCGAAATAGACGATAAAAAACTGGTTAAATAATATAACCACATTCCTGACTGTTGTCTTAACGGGTCGTATCAATAAGGATCTTAAACTAATAAAATTATGGAGTTAAGAATGTAACCTAAAGCTATAGTTAGGAAGGTACAATCGAGAGGATAAATACATGATATTATGACATCAAAGTTAAACAGCAACAGAACGGTATAATAATCAGTACGTAAATTCACGCCTTCCGGATAACTCGTTAGCGCGGAACGACATACTAAATCACGCATCGAGAAGGGTTCGAGCAAGATCCGTTCAATCTGATTCCTGATAGCCAGCAGTTAGAGAGCACTAACTGGAGGAAGGGGGCCCGATGAGTAATAAATTCTGTACAACGGGAGTGTACATGCAACTGGCATTACCGCGGTAGATAAATGTAGGCAGCAAATAGTTAGCCAGTCACGAAATACGAAGTAAACGCGGTGCTGTGAATCTAATATTCTCACGCCCGCTGAAATACCACCAAGATTGCTATCCTGAACAATGATAGATGTCTACAATAAGTAAAATGAGTACGGCTATTGTGAATGGTAGCTGGCCTAGGATCTACGTTTTGTCTTTGCCAAAATTTGTTTTGTGGAAAATGAGATCGGTGAAGTCAGAACATAGAAATAGATTTCAACACGGACACGGCTATTACGTACGCATCAGCCTGATGTAGGTTTCTCTTGTAAACTTACTGTGGTTTTTAATATATCTCGGGGCTTGAGCAAAGGTCAAGCTGTGTTAGGGAATTCAATTCCTATGCACACTTAGATTTCCTATAATTACAGCCGAACTGACTGAGGAATATAATTGATTACGTTTACATAGTTCTGAACTCGTAAAACTGTTATGGGAGTCTGCGACGAACATGGAAGTGCTGCTCATTGTAATTCAACATTGTAATAATAAAATATGAGAATATTATTCTTAGTTTGAGATTCTAAAGATGACATCAACGCTTTGCCAGTACAAAAGTTTGACATGTCTTTGGAAAATATCATGTCTTGCGTGGTGTGTGTACAAGCAAGGAAAGTAAACAGGGGTGAATCAGCGGTGTACCTTTGCTCCGGATTATAGCGAACTGGAACGAGCCACAAACACCAACTGTGTACACTCAGTGACGTGGTACAACCTTGGATAGTCGCCGACTGAACAATCAGTCAAACATTCTTGGCTTTTGCCACACGGGGACTTTTGAAGATGACAGTAACAAGCAACACACAAAAGATACGGAGTTCCCCAAACTGCGGACCTTGAACTTGCAAAAAGCGAGCATTCAAGTAACACTTACGTTCGTCTCGAATTGATAAATAAAACAATTCACACGTCTCACCTGATACCTTGCTACGCCTCTTAGCTGGCGAAGACGTAACAGCATTGATCACACAAAGATTAACTTGACTTGCCTAAGCAGTGTTTCACAGTGTTTGTTAAGGACTTTATTAAATTAGCGTTTAGAGGATTATAAAAGGTGTACGACTTTTAATTCTCATTAGCATGCTGCGCGTTATTTTTAAACGTGATAGGTAGTTGAGGATTGTCCATGTATTCGATTTTAGAGGTCTTTCCATGGCAACCTTTGTCGAATATGACCGAATCCGAGGTATAGACAGTGGCAGGCATTGACGGGGGCGGAGTGTCACAGATATAAATGGGCTTAAATTAATGCTAAGGTGAACGTGTGCATTAAATGGGTAATCGACAGCCTGCTTAATCAGTCCACGCCTCTGCAGGGCAGATCAAGAGAGATTCGAGAGCTTGTTGCCACATCCTTTGACTTTTGCCATTCATGTACTCGGATTTATGCTAAAATTACACCACGATAATGATTATCATTAGCAGACTTAAATGCGTCCTTTACTATTTAAATCTACTTAGCATACGATCCACACGTCGACTGACAGTGAAGGATTTAGTGCTGTGATGTGTGTGACTTCTAGCAGTTACTTCGAAGGATTATCATAACTCTTGCATCGTGGCAAGATAATTGCAACACGAAGTATGAGAAGAGATGGACATAAAGCGGCTGAGCTATTAGTAAACTCCCTCAGATAAGATAAACTGGAGAGCGCGATAGTTAGTCATTCTACAACCTAGAAACCCTTTAGAAAGCCGATTTGGGAATGAAAGCGATCGGTTATTTAGCTAATACGTGGCTTGTCCGGTAAAGGTTCATAAATAACTTCTTGCATAAAGGATAATGACAAGACTAGTGGAAAGTCCTGTAGGTTCACAGTGAATAATAAAAGCCCCTTCAGACGAATCGGCGCCGTTGGCCGTAGGGGTTGATCACAGTCCATGAATAGGGATGTGTACGGAAATGTAGAGCCAGTGAACTCCGTTTCACTTTTGGCAACAGTCCAACAAAGATAACATTTATGTTGCCAAAGAATAACCCAATGGATATTTTTATAAAGTGAATACGGTGTACGTTTGTTATGTGATTTTAAACAAAAGCCGGAAAAAATCAAATGTATTGTCAATGCACTGTGCAAGACAAGCAACAAACAAATACCTACGTCATAAGTAAAATACAAGACTCTTAGAAATAACCATAAATAAATCAAACTAAATATCTCAAGCTTCTTAAGCGTTAACTTATTGATGTTTTCTTGAAACCAGCTTATATATATTTAGAACTATGATTTTAGCTGTCAATCAGAAAATTGCAGTACATTTTAAATTGAAACAACCATGACCAGATAGACCGATGTTTTAGTTCAGTAGAATTCAGTAATTGTAATGGATTAATTAAAAGGAAAGATGAGATACTGCATAACCTCGCAAGTAAAACCCGAGGATTTTACGTGATAAGGAAAACAAAACAAATTGTTCGCAGATGCACATCGTAACTATCACGATAACCTTCGCAGTGATATAGCGGAAACGCAGGGCGATAAACAGTAGCTGGAGCTAGCCCTGATGTGAAACGAAAGAAGAATTTATAAAAGTGCGGAGAAATCTCATTAAAAACTAAGGGAGTACCTAGCAAGGGAATAAGTACGTCTATTATATCTACCGACAATCATAAGAAGCTAATTTCATCAAATTATACACGGCTTTCCACCGCCATGTCATGTCATGACTTCGCAACTCAAGACCACATCGGATTTTATTTACATGTCTGTCTTTAACGAGCTCCGTAATGACGTCGGACGGCGCTGTCAACTTACAAAAACTGGTCAACGATTAACGTGCAACGTAGTAATTCCAAATAATGAGCGTTTAATTACGTAAACAGAGGCAGCGCAAAACCTGTCCGACCACGTGACATCGACGGCGGCTTCAATGACTGAGCTGATCTCATGGCTGCCAGCGATGATGTGACATAAGTTGTCCGTGGCGAGACTAAAGATGTTCGTCGTTTCGCAAAAATAGAGCCATACTTCAGCAAGCTGACTTAGGCCCGTAATACTAAAACCACACTGCGAGTCGTCTTAGCAACATAGCTGAAAGCATGAAATCTGTATTTTCACGTGCTTGAGACAGCTTTCAGAGCTGAGAGTGGTTTATAATTACGGGCTGCTGGTCTTTCAAGTGTGGATTGATGGAGGGTGTCGGGTTGGCCAAACCGACTGTCAGAAGATATCAAGCTGATCTATAGGGGTCTGCCTCCTGACAATGTTTACCCAGTTTTACAAATTACTTAGGCAATAAATTGAGAGCCTTTATCGCCGTACAGTGTTGTCGGGATGACATAAATTGCGCCATAGAGATACGCCGGTCGTTTATCATTTTCAGATCCGAATGTGGGCGGGCAACAAACACCGGCTCCATCCATCCGCCCGTGAAATCTCAATTTCATAACAAAAATCGCACGTTGACAACCGACATCTCAGACTTGAGCTTGAGACATGCTCGGTCCGCTCGGATACGCATGAGGAGCCGATGCGAAATCGAAACTTGAGTTCAAGGTGGCATTGTTGTTATTGATTTATAGCCGCGACAATAACAGCGATGGATGCTATAAATTGTAGATGCACAATGAATTACATACTCCTGCCTGGCTTCTGTAGTGAATCAATAAAGTGCCATGAAAAGCCTTCGCAAATATCGAGGGTCGGATGTTGCATCTTTTCTTGTTTTCCACGGAAGCGTAGCTTCCAGCTTAGTAATTGAGCAATTCAAATGGGATGAGCACATCTCATCTCATGGATGTGCAATAGGAAATAGTATTCTCGGCGCGAAATGACCTCATCCTGTAAAATCCTTACGCGCAGTAACCAAATGATTTCTGCGGTTGTGACATAATTTACGACGTTGCACATATGCACTCATAAGTTTATTATCTTTTTAGACCAAACACAAAACCTAATCACAAATACAATAACTAATAGCCTTGACTTACAAAAGCCTTGCCTTATGTTGCATAATATTTTGGGATCTTCAAATGTCGTCCATTCATATGACATACTTGAACGAGTCGTACGCGAACGTAATCTGTAGGCAATTAGGTAAATGACGGAAGCAACATCTATTGGAAACAATAGAATAGTTACTAGATTTTTCAGAAAGACTGAAGTGGCCTTGAGTGTAAAGGAAACGCATAAAATCTTATCGCATCTCGCAGTAGGTAACCGATAAAGTACGGATATTCATTTGCTACGTTATTATAAGGTATTATGGCAGAATATGACGTGTGTCACGCCACTAGAAATAGTAAAGTTATACGTGTATATCACAATACGCAATCACCACGTGAATAGTTTGTAAATATGTACCTGTCTACCTGCGTCAAAGTTAACTAGCTGTGTTTAACGAAGGCTGTTGTATTGTGAGTCTTTTCCG
The DNA here is from genome assembly GCA_963457715.1 of Argyresthia albistria. Lineage (NCBI taxonomy): Eukaryota > Metazoa > Arthropoda > Insecta > Lepidoptera > Argyresthiidae > Argyresthia > Argyresthia albistria. The sequence continues at coordinate 9,100,658 of OY735257.1, read as the reverse complement.
AAGGCACGCAAGAACTATTTTGGTTCAGCTACGTTTTCCAGTCGATGTGGTTAATAATGGAGTAAACCACGCAAAATGCCTATGTTCTCCATACAAGGTTGGGAGAGGTCGCCAGTGGTAAAATGACAAGCGTTGCCCAGTAGAACAGAAATGACAAGAGCGCCGGACGATAGGTCGGTCACGGCAAACACGACAGCGGCGGCGCCTTGAAAACAACCAACAATCGGCTATTAAGTAAAGAAAAACCTGGAAATGAAGTATAATTAACTCATCTAAACGGCAAGTCAGAGGCTTCTTCTGAATCTGCCATCCAACAGAAAAAACTAAATAATGAAGCGAAATATACCTTTGTATAAACTAACCCCTGAATCTTTACCACACGAGCGGTGGCGAATATATATTGTGACTGAACAAACTTTTTCTATTTATCAGCTCAATACAGCTGGTTGAACTCCACGTCGCAAAATTACTTTTAAAGAACGAAATAGCTATTCTGCGGCTTTTGGGCGTAGGGAGGCATCACAAGGGCAAGGTCGAAAGGGAGGGCCAATCGGGGGAAATTAGCTCCACCAGGCCCTACAATGTTGGCCTAATAAATATCTAAAACGTTACACAACGCCCAAAACTGAGCCAGGGACGACGCTGAGTAATGAAAACTACCTAAGGCTATACAGATTGTTTTCTTTTTTCCAAACGATAATCACGTACATAGTAAGTTTCTTGGTAGCCCCGAATTGGCAGCACGCCCCGTGAACACATTGAATAACAAACAGCATAGGACGGTGTAGCTGTAGAACATGAAGTAAATAAAGATGAAACAATTATCAGAAAGAATCATCAAGAAAGTAGTGACGATAAAACTGATATTTATGATCGTAACCAATAGAATAGGATAAGTATTTCTCTAGGGTTATTATCGTCATAAATACGATAGTTTTCATGGTTTTGTTTTCTCCTCACACAATAATACCTACACAGGCCCATATCCATATTCTCCTTTCTAATTAATGGATTAATTTTATACTCAACTACCTACTGTTTTACTTTCTTTATAAGGATAAGGAGAGAAAGTTTTTATATGCAGTTTCGTTTCATTTTTGAGATGAAAACGCTGACAATACTTTAAAGGAGTAGAAATCAAGCAGGATAATCTAAGTACAAATGAAATGCATCAACATCAGTTCGTTGGTAACGTTACCTATAGGTATACAATAGCCGTTGTTCAAATGATAAAGTCACGAAACTTATGATTATGATACTATGATATTTTGATATGACTCAGCAATAATTTCATGAATTATAATTATAATACTGGTTTTCATGTTTACAAAACAGGTACACGGAGACACTCGTATTGAAATGATCAGAATTACAATAATGATATCTTTGGGCTATTTACTCAGAGGTTGTGTGTGAGTGATGTCATTTACACATTAATTCAAATTATTAATAAATTGAAAATTCTGAGAAATGTGGCACTTTCGTGATCTCATTTTATATAAGTATTTAGCATGATTACTGAACTTAATAAGATGATTAATGTTGCTGAAAGATTTTCGATGGTTTCTTACCATTCATTAACAAAAAATACTTTGATACATTATTTTCAATACCAGCATTCAATGGAAGGTATTTATTAACGGATTTATAAATACACACTGAAAGTAGCTAGGTGTTAAGTTTTCATTAGTACAGAAATGTGCTAGTATTTTAGCACCTCCGGCAGATTTAGCTCCTAATATTGTTAGGGCAGAGTTGTGAAATCTTCGGAACCTTTTGTAAAAAACCTTAGCTTTGATGTGTTTTCGAAAAATCTTTTAAGTGAGATCAATATACATGCATTGAGGCGTTAAGAGGCAAGTGCCCTTGTTGTTTAAGCTGATCATAAGAAGTTGATTAATCTAGAAATGGTAACGAGCATTGACACAGTTGTGATCATACGCCCATTTGAGCCAATGCTTTTTAATATGCCACTTCTATTTTTATTTTGTTATCTGTAATTGTTTACGATGAACTAATAAATATTCGATAAGATAAAATGAATAGCTATAATAACATTGTATTGTAAATAAAAAACCTGTGACTAATACAGATAATGAAGCAATAAGTATTTGTTATTGAAGAAAACAAAGAAAATTGTGAACCATTATTGCGAAAACTCAATTCTTGTCTTACAAAAACCAGGACGAAAGACAAAGGGTCCCTCAAATAAAATAGACATAATTTAAAGTGAAATTCACTGAAAACTTCCTGTCATAAAATGGTAACAGACGGGGAACTCACCGGAAAAGCTAATTCTTGTTTCGACCGGCATTTTCGCAATTCACTTCAGCACCCTTCCGATTTCCTCTTCAGGATTTGTTGTTTGCAAAAAGATTCTTTACCCCTCTTGTTAACTTCTCCTAATTTATTTTTTTCAGCGTGTGGTTCCTGATGCAGATTATTTGCAGATGCGCGATGTGTTTGAAAGGTTGCGATATCGGAGCGCGTGTATCGCCCGCTTGCCAAATGTGCACTGCCGCTGAGTCTGAGTTGAGTTGGTTGACGCTCTACGCCCGCGCCCACCCGCCCTCGCTTCAACAACCTACCGACCTAACTTCACATCGCAAGACTCTAAACACAGGTGCTAAGGGTTATTGTTGGTAGAATGATGAAGGATGTATATATGTTTTGCACCTACTTTGTTATTGTTTTGCCGGCGAGCGAGGGTGGCGTTTTGATGGAATGCCTGTGAATGCTGTGAGTAGTAATGTTTACCTTCTTCTTACCTGAATGTTACTTGTCGTGCGTGAGCTATGAGATGAGACAAGAGAAATATTAGAGTTTTAAGAAACAATCTTCAATCTTTCAGTTTTAATAGACCACAAAATTATTTTCAATTTATTGTGGGACGGACGCTCCATATACTTTCGATCCTTTAAGAATCTCAGAATTTTTATTTCATCCTTACAGTAGATACTTGATTCACTAATCTTATCTCACATTAAGATAAGGATCGCATGCCAAACATTCTACATTCAAGATAGAAGAGCACATTGTGTAACATTATCTAGCGTGTATTCAGACTCAGTGACAACCAGTAAGATAATGCCAGAGGAAGAATTAAAGTCTGAGCGCATCTCAAATGCAATTCAATCGTGACAATACGGACAGTGATGGCTGAATGAGCCACGACTGTGTCTAACAGGTCACAAGAGTCGCATTAAAGAAAGCGGGTTCAGCGAGGTCGACCGTTGAAAATGAAGGTAGCGTTGATCACACCACATCCTGCTTGGGTACTAAATTGAGCTATTTAACAGGATCATTAGTTAGTGGAAAAAAGCTCACAAGGTTCTCAGGCAATATACATCAAGAGGACATTGCGTCATTTACTTGCTCGTCAAATAAGTCTAAGGAAACACCGAGGTCGCTCCAGGAAGTCGTCGGCAACGTCAAGGGTCTGCTAGACTTCCTACAGGAGCTGGGTTGGCAGGAGTAGTGTCCCCAACCCGCATCACGCAAAATAGGCGCAAATTTACAGTCGTCGAGTTGCGGAAAACAAGCCCGCGATAACTATAACTATATAAGTCTAAGGAAATGAGCAATAAAATCCCATATCCTTTTTGTTTGTCTTTGCTTTTCCTCCTCAGCCTTATTGATGTGTTCTTCATGCGTTATGATCGATTTTCTCTATCTCCCGATTCGCTTGCCTCTCTCTCTTCTCATCGTAGCTTGAGGGCAGTCAGCAAATTGAGGGAAAGTCTCACAAAATTGTCTATGACCTGTAAGAATGCAGATAAGATTTTCTGTTATAATAAAATCAATTTCTTCTGTCAATGTGAACTAATGTTTTGAAGTTGCCTGTGTTATTGTCATAGTTAGTAGTAGAAAGTTTGTGTCTGCTATAGGGAGGTAATTAATGATTAATTAAATTCACATAACTTAATATCTCGAACAGAATCCATCAAACAGACTTCCTTTCACTATGAAACAATATATATTTTACATCTATAGATAGAAAAAAAGTGCAAAAAAAATCTGCATGCTTCGCGGTCGTAATACCAAAATTACGCAATGCGGATAGACAAAGATCTCACCATAAAGCTAGACGGTACAAAACTCAGGCACCTTTCACTGAATCGGGTAATGTAAAATGCAAAATCAGTTGAACCATGGTACATAGATACTTAAGCTTCGTATTTGTACAAAAATACAAAGAGTGTTGGAGAAATGCACTATAAATGTTTTGTTATTGTATGTGTGTGATGTCGCTGTTTCTGGATACCACGCGACACAGGTTCTCCTAGTGTGGGGTCAAGCAATGTATGTACCTGTATATAAATGTTATGTTATTGTACTTGTAGTAGATATTCATAAGATTACATCTGAAGACAGTAAATACTCACTATATACTTAGCTCTACCTACATACACTCAACGACAGAAATGCTTTTGGACCGCGTATGAAATGTTCAAAGCAAACCGATGTTTCAATTCAAGCTTTCAGCCATCGAGCGAGCTTTTGCGTCTAGAAAAGCTTTCAAACTGGCTCCTTCAGAAGGTGTCCCGTGAGAGAGGTTATGAAAGATTTGCGTCATCGTCGTGATCGTGAGTGAGGCGGGTCGTGCCGTTGGTTCTCCTTTGACTCCTTTTATTTAGTGTTTGTTCCATCGATTTAGTATACTAGTATACTAAATCGATGGTTTGTTCACATAATATAGCGTCAAGTTTTTACCCTGGGGGCAGAGGCCAAGTTTGCCGTTTAATAAACTTATTAGAAATAGAAATATATTTATTTGACAAATAAACATAGGGATATTAAGAAAAAATAGTACAGTTTACAGTGTATACAGTTTTATTCGTTCTTTCTTCCAAGGATTTCCTTGTTGTTTGAATTATCTAAAAAAGGCGTTATGTTATTTATTGATCTGTCGTAATTTGTTTGAAGTCTTTGAGCTCTTACGCTCGACATTTTTTAGCGTTCGCTGGACTTTTCCGAGCTCACTGTTGTTATAGCCCGTGCTCATATTAAATATTGATTTAGTTAATTGTGTATTGACCGTGGCGGGTGTAATGACCGATAGTCGAGAGAGCGAACACGGCTTGAGTCATGCGCAGGAGTTCGCAACCGGAAGGCACGCGCAAGTATGTGCTTCGGGCAAATCTGGTTCAAAACTTTATGAATTCTTGGAGCACATGCTATAAAACTTTTAGTGATTTAGAAGTCTTCTATATCCGATGGGTTAAACCCAATGGAATATCTTTTCAGAACATGGCTTCCATGACAAGACTAGTTCAATAGTTATGAAAATCTACCAATACCATCACATTCCCATCGAATTACGCAATGAGAATACGACAACTACACGAAGTGAGTCCCACGAAGTTTGTTATGATGGATCTACGAACCGAGGTGTGACTGAAACCCGAAACCAATATCCTTATACGAGCCGAGCAAAAAATACAAGTTTTTTTCGCATTTCAAAAGCAGCTCGAGTTTGAAGTATTCGCTGATATCAACTATCTTAGTGCTAGCACAGATATCTAGACTCCTGAATCCTCGGTTCATGATAGCTTTGAAAGCGGAGGAAAGCTATGTGAATTAAGATATCTCGCGCAATATCGGATCCAAGATTACGGCATTAAGCCACATCAAGCCTATGCTTTAATTGCAATGATAGCAAACACGAATGTCAGTTTTGTGGACCATTTCGTTAAAGCAAACATTTACAAGTCTAATCTAGCAACATTGCTATAGAAGGCAGAAGCCAGTGTTGCTAAGTTAGACCTGTAAAATAGTTGTAATTAAAGTTGCATTATGAAATGGGCCTCTTATAATTATAACGACGACGCCGTGAGTTTTCCAACACCTCCGCCGCCCTGGTCAACGGACCGTAACACTTGCCAGAGACGATTTCAAGAGAATCGAGTTACCACAGGTGTCGCTGTGAATATCGGATCGCACGCGATAGGATGTGGGTAATTGATTAGTTATTATTTATTACATCAATAAATTTTGGAAAGTACCCGTAGGTAGGAAGACCAATAAAAAAAATAGCATCTATGTGATCATCGTTGGGAAAAATTGCAAAAATTGACTTATAGATGATGGGGCATTGGGCATCATGAGAATGTGCCAAACTGAAGGTATTTTGCTTTGAAGTCGTATTTTCAGATGCGGATAAAATAAATAAATATTTATCTTGCAACGTTGCAACTCAATCCAACCCATGCTTGGTTGAGCGAAGAATAAAGTATGTAGATTATCAACAACAGGATCGAAGTACCTGTATGGTGCGGAACTAGTATATCTATTGCAAAGTACTAAGTGTGTGTTATCATTACTATTGAGGACAATGTATATTAAACATAAACATACACAATACACGTATAGATGCAATTCAGGCTGCATAGACGGAGTCTTGAGTTAGTTGCAGCTTCGACAGCGGCTTCAAGTCCTAACGGAAAACTTGCTTGAGGATTTTACGGCATGTGTAGCGCGAAAATAAAACCTCTGACGTAGCAGCGGGCCACAGCTAGTATGAAATATAAATAAGTAGTGCATCTATATGCGCATGATTGTCTCATCTGCCGCTAATGATGTGATGCATGGATCTAGTAATTGAACTGCGCCCACGTATAGCCGGTTGCTGATGTTGTTCGCCATTCGTTGTTGTTCTTGCACATATTGGAGTAGGAAGTTTGAGATGATATGTTTCCAGAAGATCGATGACTATTCTAGCCAGTCTCGTGGACATCGGTTTAGAATTATTGTTATTTAAAAATGCAATTTCTGCGTTAGTTCGCTCTTTTTTATGTAAAGGCTTTGTAGCGAAAAGAAATGGTTGAAATTGCAAATGATGATTAGTCTATCTCTCTCGCCTGTTTGATGAGCAGGTCAACAGTTAAGGTCAGCCAGCACGAAACGAAATAATGCAACAAAAGCAATAATGAACGGATGCGGACGGAGAAAGCGAAGTAACTATCTAGACAAGACGAATTGAAGACAAGAAACTATATTATTAAAGGCTTTGGATTTTCAACATGCATTATGGTAGAGAAGTCTTGAATGCATTATGAGAATTGATCCCAGATGTCATTTCAATGAATTTGAATAAATTACTAAGTATGGAAATGGCACAAATAGTCACAGGAACTTACGATTACTTATGCGAGAAGCATTATGATATTCTGCCATTGATGTTATTTTATCTTCTACTAAACATATGATTGTATGGGCTGTTTATGTTTTATCATTTACGCTATCTTTCTATCAAACAATCAAACAACAATATTCAAATCAGACTTTAGTAGTGTAACAAACAAGTCTTGTTCCTGATCAGCATCATACAATTTCACTATCTTTAGCAGACAAAAACGCTCATAAATTATACGCATAGTTGGTATTAGTATCAGTAAGTACCTACTACTTATGGTAACGGTGAAGGTGAAATATTATAGCGGTACCTGAAGGTCGTAGAGAACCGGTCGGTACTATTGGACAGTACAGATGGTAACCAGTTCAGATTCTTATTTGGGATACATTTTTTGTGCAGTACAAGATAATCCGTTCATCCGATGCGGGTTTGTTATTGTTTTGGTAGGAGAACTAATAGAGAAAAATGCAAATTTATAAACTATTGAGTATTGAGATATTTGTATTTGTATTTTATCTATTTATTTGCATCAGCGCACACACACACAATATAATACATCGAAGATACTTAGCGCTAAACAAAATAACAATAATTTGCACTAAGATAGATAGGATATAGGTACCAAAGTACCTATATCGCACTAGAACTGAGGGTGGTGTGGCATCTGCAAAAGGGTTCTGACTCAGCATGTGCCTGAGAAGTAGACTCAGTACCGGAACAAGAAGATATCGAAAGTTGCTGCGGCCTGCGACTGCTTTTAAGATTGTAAAGGTCTTTAAAAGAGGTACGGGGGAGTTTCTTGCCCTTCTTTGCTCCATCCCTAAGCCCACAACCTCCGAACGGGCGGTAGTATACAAAAATATTAATATTATATTGACGTTGACTAAGTAATCTGTATGATTTTATGGTCAATAAAAAAAATGAACTTTGAACTTGGTAATGGGTAGGTAGACAAAGTAGTGGTGGGTGGTGGTAGTAGTAGTAGTTAGTAGAGTATGAATGAGTAGTATCACAGTATAAAAGACACATCGAATAGGGTCCACACTTTATATTCGTCCTGAGCCTCTTCGTTAATCTGTGCCTGAGCTGAGGTTTACTCATGCTGTTAAAGTTTATAGCTAAAGAACTTCGAAACTCCATTAGAGAAACCGTAAGTTGGTGCTTCTACATTCTGTTTTTAGGGGCTTTATTTTCTAAGAGGCCATTGTTTTGTAATTAGTTACTAAGTCACTCGGTTACCGACAGATTTGTAACAATGAAAATGGAACAAAGCAAAGAATTCACTCACTCTGCAATTCGTTAGGCCGAAATTACACTAAAAACACATTGACATCTAGATCCGTCATCTAAAAAAAAAAAGCTAGATCCGTCCATCTACCTATTCATATAGGTACCTAAGTTCAGATCAGAGTCGTATGGACACATGGACAACTGTGGTGCGTGTGGAATCTTTAATAATAATGTGGTAGGAAGTAGAGATGGAATTATAATTTTCATAGGTACCATGTCACATTATAATATTAGCCTTTAAATGTTAATAAAGGTATGTGTAGTATCTCGTTAGTCACCTCAAGTGCTAAAATTGCATATTGTAATTAACGACTTTGCGGTGAAATCGCTAATTAACAGCGCAAATCGGACTAACGTCGATCTTCACTCCACTCACGCTATGATCGCGCTTTACCCGTCTCTGCTGGCTGGCCAGTGAAACAGTGATATGGTACAAGTTGAAGTGGGTTAAATGTAGGTACCTAGGTAGGTACCATGGCGTGGCGCCATGGTACCTAGGTAGGTACCATGGCGTGGCGCCGAGTTGATAGCCATGACTAGAAAAAATGTGAAAGAAAGTAAAGCCAGACAAAGAGTTTTGGTTGGATTTCTCTTTCCAAATGTAGCTAGCTAGGTAGGTAGGTATGTTTTGAACGCTTTGAAAATGCCTGTCTATTTAATCGGTATACTCTAATAGGGCGTCCACACTCAGCTCCTCGTCCTGCTACTCGTCCTCGTCCTGCCGCGAGTACTCGCGGAGTGGTTTGGACGCATATTTCTCTACTTTGCGAATATTTCGTAAATATATATGCGCGTCCACACGTAATCTAACGCTCCGCACTAGGTAATCCGCACTTTGAATCGCGACAGGCGGCAGCGCGAGGACGAGGAGCAGGAGCAGGAGCAGGAGTGTACGTGTCCACACACCACGTCCCTGCCTCCTTCCCTCTTCACTCGCCACGCGACTCGACGAGTAATGTGGACGCCCCAATAAGGACATAGGCCGAACAAACTTACAATAGAGTAGAGAACAATAGACGTAGGAGCGAGAGGGTTAAATCCCCATTAAACGTTTCGCTTGTTATTTGCTAGGCATTCGATCCTGATAAAATAGTTCGTCTAATCGCGCAAAACCAATATTTATTTATCTGTATAAATGAAGATGAACATCGTTGGACCTACGCTTTGTAGGAATCAAACGTGTTTATTGAAATTACGTCACTAACATTTTATTAATTTATTTGATTACCGTCACCAGAGGTCAAGTCTGCCACGCCATCATCGAATATTCACACATCTCAGATTATCTTACCTTACCTAAAACAATTTTAAAATAAATGCTTATTCCTACCATTTTGCTGTGTCTAATTTTTAGGGTTCCGTAGCCGAAGGGTGCCAAACGGGACCCTATTACTGAGACTTCGCTGTCCGTCCGTCCGTCCGTCCGTCCGTCTGTCTGTCACCAGGCTGTATCTCATGAACCGTGGTAGCTAGACAGTTGAAATTTTCACAGATGATGTATTTCTGTTGTTGCTATAACAACAAATACTAAAATTCAAAAGAAATTTAATATTAAGGGGGGCTCCCATACAACAAACGTGATTTTTTGCTCATTTTTGCTCGATACTGATAATGGTAGCAGGTAGACGCTTAAAATGTTCACAATATATTGAGTATGTTATTTACTTAAAAAATAAATAGGTAATTAAATTAAATTAATATTTATGGGGGGCTCCCATACAATTTTTATTTTTTTTGCGGTTTTTTATAGATAATGGTACGGAACCTTTCGTGCGCGAACTTGGCCGGTTTTTATAACTGTCATCAGCATTTCATCATTGAAAAATATTTGACCTCTCTATTGTTTTGTGACTTGTGACACATTAATAATACGAGTAACATAAGCGATCTTAGGTGTTACGATTTGCACTGATGAAACATCATACTGCCAATACAAAGAATCAAGTGTTGCTTGTGTTGCTGAGTGTAAATTAGCATCCTCGGTCCAGTGTAAGGGTATATTACATTTAGCTTTGTGCATTCTTCGAAAGTGGGTCACAGATGCAACGAGCATCGCAAATAGACTCAATTCAGTCGCTCCAAAGTTAAACGCCTATTATTCGATTTATTTCCCTCAAATAGCTTGACCTTGCATCTTCCTGTTGTTGGAATGGAACAGAACATTCTTAGATTTGTAGTTGTTTATCTGGTTTTGTTTGTGCTAAAATACAAAAAAGTTAACAGTCAGTATTATGACCAGACCATATTAAAATAGGTTCATGATATCATGTGAGGTTGAGATAATAAGTAAAATATGAGTAGGTACCTCTCTATAGATATTTTATGAGATTTATTTATCTGCATTACATTGCTTCAGATCTCTGTATGTTTTGCTAGTTATTCAGTCTTGCCAATGCAGCTAGTAGATAAGCATTGAATGTGAATGAGCTGTGCCCACATGACCTTGCATCCAGTTGAACAGGAGTCTCCAGATTAAACATTGAAATTGGAAGCACACAATTGCCTCTGCTAAATTGAAGTCAAATCTATTATCTCCATTGTACATCCTCTTAAGAACTGATCAAACTATGCCATTGATTGCAAATAGTCTTAAGATTATGATGAATACTAATGAATATAAATGAAGCAGATATAGATATTTTTGTAGATATGTTACCTACAAAATTGCGAAACATCTACCTACTAACTTGTAAAAAACTAATAGAAAGTATGTGGTCAATTGCAGTTTGAAAATAACTGAGTATAATCCATATCACTGATGTGGGTAAATAAATACTAAGCCATGAAAATAATATTGTGAGAAAGAATTGTAGATAATGCAAATATGCCCTCTATGTGCCCAGAAAACCATCATGATATGAAAAATTAAGTCACTTTATGTTGTTATTATTTTCATGGCTTAATTAAATACTGTATAAACTCACCAGTTCTTGGTGACATGGGGACGGCTGGCTTTGGAGTTGAGTTGGAGCATAGCCGGCCAATCTTTGAAGGTGGCTTGAGTCCAGATGGCTTGGGCAGGGATGTCGGCCTCTCTTGTCTTGCAGGTGCCATTGCTGTTGCTGCTGCTGGAACCGGAGTGCTGGCAGGATCTGGTGCATCTTCAGAGGTTGATGATGGAGCTGGCGGGGTTGAAGGCTCCATGGGTGCTTCTTGAGTTTCACTCATTTCTTTTATCACTCAATTTTCACACTTTTTAATATTTAAAACCCATCAATGGGTTAGGAAGTCATTGTAAAGAATGGAACACTAAAAAAAGAAGTGTATAATAGTGCAAACATTGCTGCAAACAAATACAGCAGGTTTTAGCGAGGATATTATAATAGTTTTTAACACGTAACGAGCGAGTGTAAACTGTACAGTGTACACACGACAAGATTTAAGTGTTCGCGCGACCGACAGTATTAAAACAAAAATAACACGAGTTCCCGCGCAATATTGGGGACGCTCTATCTGGATCACGGCCAATGTTGTTGTTGTACCTAGATCTCAATTTTCGAATATGCAGCCAAATGAGAAATAGAAACATAAAATCTTATTAACGGAAAATACCCTGAGATTTTAGGGAGGAAATTCACTTTCTATAAATAAGATACGTGAATTCCTGCTACAACTTGTGAGGTAGGTACCTAGTAGAAAAATTAAGCAGCATACCTGGAGGAATTGGCGCACGAAAATACTATGGTCCTAGAGAAAAACTCTAATTTTACCGCTCGCAGAGCACCCAGCTGAGCTTGACAGTTATCATCACATCACACACTATCAATGCACATTATCACAATTTATCGTCAACTAAATAGTTTACGGGAAAATGTAGTCTTCAAAACACACACACACTATAAAATTTCGTTTTTATGCTAGATAAATCCGTCCGAGCGAGAAATACAATGCGTAACGTTCTAACGGAAAAGTCATTACGATTTTACAATTTTACAATACAATCATCATCACCCGTTTCGTCCTCGACTTTTTCCATTTCGCTCGCCCCGGCCCCGTTCAAAACTAATGCATCGTTTCGTTACCCCACCACATCTACAAAATATAAATTCATGTTCACTTCGAAGATACGAAAATTAAACTTTTGTTACTTAGTAATTTTTTTTTTTTTTGGTGTTTTAACTTTAACGACTCAATCGCAATTTTTAAACTCAATGTTTAATTTTTACAAATAATATTCCGTTTGAAAAATATGTAAGCAGTAACAAAACTCCTCCGTAATCTGTCAAGTGAAGGCTCAGTGAAGGTGTGGCCATAAATAATCTACTATTTTCACAAAAATAGTCGTCGTCGTCGTTCGTTCGTCGCAAAAGCAGACAAGCATATAAAAGCAACAGTGGATTTTCTCCTTAGAACATTCTCTGTACTTTATGTCATTAATTCATTGATTTGGAAATTTAAGGAAGCAATATGCATGACATGGATGGATGCTCAAGAAAAAGGTTTCTATTCGTTCTCATTCCAACTAATTTTAGGCTTGAATTAGTCTACTATTTTATTGAAAATTTTAGAATGGTATCAAATTGTGTAATGAAAGTTCGAAAATAATGTATCGGAGAGTATGTACCTGGATTGTTTTACTTTTGAAAAGTACAGATGTATCTTGAAAATTCTGAGTAGAAAAAATGAAATAAAAGTAAATATGAATATATTTTTTTTTTATGATAATATGCTAAATATTGCAAATTTTATTTCAAAACAATCAAAACATCTTTAAAAATAATTAAATTTTTGAACGCCAGACGTCATGTCATGCAAGCTTCCTCCTGTCATGCATGTCATGTCAAAATTGTCAAATAATGACAAATGTCATAATTTGCATTGCACCGTTTTTTGGCGTTTTGCAATATGTGTGTTGCATTATTCTCGTAGGTAGGCGACAAAAACAATTAAAATTCGTCAAAATGAGCAGAATGTTTATGAAATAAGATTACATTACAGGTGCAAAAGAATAAAGATGAAGCTAGTTTATAAAAATATTGAGAAAGATGGCTGCGGGTAAGTTTATTTGACTTTTTGTCTGTTTAGCTGCATACTGCTCTCCTTGTTGAGATTAGTGTTAGAATAACTATCCTAACTTAAACCTCATGTCATCGAAGTAGCCACATGTTGGTTCATATGTACGCCAGGGATAACTAACATAAAACCAAAACCATCATATATTTTTTTTCTTCAGGAACATTGCACTCATTCCGGAAGAGCCTGAGGACATGTGGCACTCATACAACCTCATCGCTGAAGGCGATGTGGTCACCGCCTCCACCGTACGGAAGGTCCAGACAGAGTCTGCCACAGGTTCCTCCACTAGCAATAGAGTGCGGACAACATTGACTGTACGGATAGAAACCATTGACTTTGATACTCAAGCCTGCGTGTTACGGTTGAAAGGCCGGAACATTGAGGAAAACCAGTATGTGAAGGTAATTTATATTTTTTATTTCACTTAGGCTGGATTCAACCAACAAAAAGTTATCTGGAGAATAACTATCCCGGGGATAACTTGTGACTTTTTCATAGACACCAGTGACACCTAGATCAGATCACCTCACCTAGGCGTCACTGGTGTCTATGTCTATTAATGGTGTGGTGCATTAATTGTAACCTTCAATCATATTGCAGAAACCAAAAAGTTAAAGATAGACAATGATAATAAAATTCACAATGCCAAAACACAAAGGTCAAATGTTTATCTTTAACAAAATTGCATTAAAAATTTTCAGATGGGTGCATATCACACATTAGATTTGGAGTTAAACAGAAAGTACACACTGCAAAAGACACTATGGGACTCTGTAGCCTTAGAGCGGGTGGAGCAAGCTTGTGATCCCGCGGCCAATGCCGATGTAGCAGCTGTTGTTATGCAGGAAGGACTGGCTAACATCTGCCTCATCACACCCTCCATGACCCTTGTCCGGTCCAAAATTGATATAACAATACCGAGAAAACGAAAAGGATTTGTGCAGCAACATGAAAAAGTAAGTAGCAAAGATCTTCAGTTGTGTTGTTTCAGTTGTTTCATTGTTGTTGTTGTACATTGGAGCTTTTTGCTTTTCAAAAAAGTTTGTGACATTTTAATTTTAATATTGATTCTGTTGTTAAATTTAAAGTTCAAGTTAAATGTTGCAACAGCTAGAATAAGCAAAAAGTAAGCCCTAAAGCCCTTTTTAATCATTTAACATTTAGGTCAATGTCAATGTCAGTCTGAGAAATAGCCCCATTTTCAAACCCACTCCATGATTTCAGGGCCTGGCCAAGTTCTATGAAGCTGTGATGCAAGGCATCCTGAGACATGTGGACTTCAGCATTGTCAAATGTGTGATAATCGCCTCGCCTGGCTTCGTCAGAGACCAGTTCTTTGAATACATGATTCAGCAGGCCATCAAGACTGACAACAAAACTGTTCTGGACAATAAGAGCAAATTCTTGCTGGTCAAGGCATCTTCAGGTTTCAAACATTCTTTGAAAGGTATGTTAAAACACAGGGTGCTCATCCCATACAAATTAGAATTAGTAAGCCTTCTTAAAAAAAGATGTTGTGAGGAGTAAGATTTGTATTTTAAATAAACACCATGGTTTCAGTTAACATACTTCTAGGTGGCGCTAATCTTGGAATAAATCCTATATATCTTAGCGCCATCTCGTGGTATGTGCAATTTTTCGATGGTGCTGCACCAAGCGATAATGGCCTCGAACTAAAGTAGCTTCCGTAGCAGTGCAGCAGTTTACGCCAATGTCATATTTTGTTCTAGGTGGTCTATCTGTATTAGTATAATATTATAGTATCTGTGGTTAAAAGCACTTGTGATGAGTTATTTATTATATTAGGCGCAAGCGGTTTAGAAATAGCTGAAAACGCTAAACCGCAGCCAAACACGCACAGCGGCTGGTGTTTTGCTTAATTTTATATCAGTACCTTCCACATGGATTTTTGGCGAGTAGCGGGAAACCGCGATCAAAACGTAGCAAGTTAGGTTTTTAAATCAGTCACTGAAAAAGTCGCAAATGCGTCCACTTGTCTATTAAACTTATGTGCTACATTCTTTGGCGGTTTCAGACCTACGATTAAACGCGTGCGTTTTATCGCAGTGCCTGCTAAGCATTACTGCTAAAGAGGGGAAAAAAGAAGGATAATAATAAACTTGTATTTATTCAGTGTCTTACTCTCTCTTCTGACTAAAGACCTCACCCCAGTATTCTATTTTGTACGCTGTTAAACCTCAACCCTCATCCACTGTTATGTCCATTAATCTCGAAGAGTGCCATTGGTGCTGTAACTGGTGCAATACCTTTATGGCTTTGGTCCATCTAATTTGATGATTCTGTGATGATAGTAATAAATAATTTGGTTTCCATTTCCAGAAGTCCTGCAAGAGCCAGCAGTGCTGGCTAAGATATCGGACACGAAGGCAGCCAGCGAGGTGAAACTCCTGGAGAGTTTCTACACCATGCTGACGCTGGAGCCGGCGAAGGCGTTCTACGGCAAGAAACACATAGAGATGGCGAATGAAGCTCAGGCGATCGAGACCCTCATGATATCCGACAAGTTGTTCAGGTATGTGACTTGACTAGGCTGACTTTAGGATAAATAAGACCTGTACCTTCAGAAATAAGCCGCCTTGACCACATGCGCGTAATGGCATTGAAAATAATGTGGAATGGTCTGACTTAGGCTAAACTGAGAAGATCACCTGCGCGCTGCACTCAGGAATACATACACCAGTTTAACAGAGTTGGTATAATGAATGGCAATAGCAAGCCTAGACTATCTTCCCAGCCTCCAGCGCCCACTGTTGAGTAAAGGCCTCATCTTCATTACGCCATTTGTTGCGGTCCTGGGCCAACCTGTACGCTTAGTATGCCACGCTCGAGAAAGGCCCTTGTCTATGCACAAATGTCATTTTCTCTGTCGAGCCCGAGATGTATATCGACGTGTCTCGCTCTCGACGCGACGCGGGTGTGGGAGACGGACGACCACATAATAGACACGGCAAGTACTTGCAAGTCTGGTCTGTCGACATCGTCTGCCATGCTAAGCATACTGATCCACTGTTGCTCGGCAGTTTTGGTAATATCATCCGACCATTGGGCGGGTGGTCCGCCTCTCGGCCAGCCTAGACTGCACTGTGTTCAGTAATGATTTCTGATTCAGATATTTAAACAACCCTTTTTTACAGGTGCAAGGAGACCTGCTTACCGTTGCTATAATGTTGCAGATGTCAAGACATACAGACGAGGAAGCAGTACGTGTCGCTCGTGGACTCGGTGCGTGACAACGGCGGCGACGTCAGGATATTCTCCAGCATGCACGTGTCCGGCGAACGTAAGTGAAGTGTGCTCTACATTGCGCCCTGACTGTCGCAGCCAGGTGGATCGTACTGCAGGTGGTGGGCAGTGGATGCTCGGGGAGGGTTAGGACCGGAGTAGGAGGCGTTTACCTAGCAGTGGGGTGAAAGTTGACTGATTAATTATCTGTCACTCATGCAATTCTGGGGAGTGGGGAGTCACTTCCTGAGGAAGCGCATCATCAGGGGGCCCTTGCGGTCATCATATTAGGTGGTCGACTGATTGATTAAATCGAATTGCAATAAGCCCTTATATAATGTGTAAATGAATTAACGCAAAATGAGAAACTACTTTCTTAGGGACATCATTCTGAGCAACTTTAATTATGAAACCGATTTGATCATAGCAACTTTATTTTTCACTTCTCCATACAAATCAGTGGACCCACTCAGGCCAAAATGTAGTGATCAAATCGATTTCATAATGAAAACTCTTGTGTAGTCTGGATACCGCGCAATCTTAATAACTAATAACAGTATTTCAAAGACCCGAGATAGAGACATGGAAGAACGAGAAAGATCATGCATGCATGCTTTCTCGTTTATCTTGCCCGTAGCGTGTCTCAGACTGTCTGTCCAATGTGGATTGCGCCAAAGCATAGCATAGCAGCTACTGCCGCCAAATCAAGTAAGAAAGTTGAGACACGTCACGTAGCATATTCTAATCTACCTAACTGATGGTTTCAGAATTGGATCAGGTGACCGGGATAGCGGCCATACTGCGGTTCCCGATGCCTGAGCTTGAGGATAGCGACGAGGAGGACTGTGACACTGAAGAGAATTAGCACCAATCACTTACAACCGTCGTCGGTAGCGCGTCAGGCTTCAAAATTTTAACTTTTATTGCCATTTGTGCATTTTTTACTACAAGTGTAAAGTGGCTATGCTAACAAATATGTTTCTATTTCTACCTTCATTAGTGTTCCCCTGGATTAGTATGCAACAATATTAGGAACAGTAACGTGATCTTTATCTAAAACCGCCAGGAATTGGACCTACTTATTAAATACCCTAACTAAAGCATCGATATAATCGATGTCCTAAAGACATGTATTATGAATAGCAAATTTTCCTGTCTTGTATGCCCAGTTTGCTGGGCGCTGATTATTAAGTTAACAAATTGGTTAACCAACCTGTTAATTTAATCAGCGTCCAGGAATTCGTGCGTTAGGCCCTCAAACTAATTCTTGTGTAAGTATGATTAACATTTACCCTGATTGTGATCTGACATAATTTTGAATTAGTTAGAAATAAGAGTGTTGGTCAAGCTCTGAGCAGGTAGACATAGTTAATAATTAATTTAATTGTGGATAAGATGGCGAAGTCTTATTCTAATAATTTGTACAAAAATCATGATTGAATAAAAGCGCAAAATGTAATTCCGAAGGCTGTGGTGGATAATTGTCCCCTGTTGTAAAATAGATTTTTATTTTTGTAGCTAATTGTAATAAAGAACTTGTTAATTTATTTAATTATTTTATTGTTGTTTTTATTCAATACAACAGGAACATACATAATACATATTTCACTTCACTAAGTTTTTTCTGATGTTGGCGTGGCCGTTTCAATCTGCCATTGTTGATTCAATGAACTTTGCATATGTAGCATTCTGGATTACTTCATCTAATTGCATAGCATTATTGCATACCATATTCGCCAAATTCTCAAGATCAAGATATCATCCACATCTAAGCAGTAGCTGCTTCAAACGCCTGCTTTTTCAGTTTCCTCTTCTCTGCCTTCTTGTCTTCCTGTTTCTTCTCGTCGTGGAGGCGTCTCTTCTTCCTCAGCAGCCATATCTCCTTCTTCCTCTTCTCCTCTCCGGCCTTCATGCTTTTGTACAGGTTGCGGTGCTTTTTGCGCACGAGTTTCTCTCTCAGTCGAAACGCTTGTTTGTCTTCTATTTCCTTTTGGTAAGGATGCTCTTTGAATGTCACGCCGGTTTTGACTGCCATGGCTTTTTTCTGAAAAAGAAATTAGGCATTTTATGTAGGATGATTATGAATTGCAGACCTAAAATCAAAAAGTAGTCATAGGCGTATAAATCTTGAAAGATTAATGAAAACTAATAATAATAACATTTACAGTTAGTCAAGTAGGTCTAGGTATTCTACAGAATTGTTGTCTTTACGTCGCTCTCATCATAGAGACAATAAAAATACAAGGCGTGGCACGAAGCCCAGCCCCCCTACCGCGCAACCGATGTCGGCATCGGCATCGTGTTTAAACGCGCAAGAATGAACTTTATCATTATGACAATACGGCAAGTCAAACACGAAGCCGATGCCGAGAGCGGTTGCGCGGTAGGGCCCCAGGAGCGTCGTAGACTCCAAGCAAAGTAAAGGCAACATTTCAAAAGATCTGTGTGTACTGTGTACCTTTCCTACAAACTATGTGACTTATTATTACCTTTTCCTTGGCCAGTTTCTTCTTTTCTGGGTCAGTTTCTCCATCTTCATCTGACGCGGAGTCCTCTTCAATCTCCTGCTGGTATTGTTTAGCGAGTGCAGCCTCCGCGTCTCCTTCCTCAGCCTCGGAGTCTTCCTCCTTCTCCTCTTTATCTTCATCACTCGCTTCTTCTATTTCACTACCTGATGGGTCATCTCCAGCTGAAAGAAGTAAGTATGACATTTTATTAGTAAAGTAAAGTAAATGTAGCCCATAAATGGCACCACCGAGGGGCACAGGCCTTTACCTGGATACAAGTAAATTGGTATTGTTTTGAAATCTTTATTGTCTCATTTTCACAAACCACAAGCCCAGAAAATTTTAAGGTGAAACTCAAGCAAACTAACACATGGAAGCAGTGAATCAATGGATTCCTATCTTATCTTACATGCACCAGTTACATGTTATGTTAGCGGGAGTTGGCAAACCTTTGCAACCATGTAAATTAAGCTTTTGAGAGCTTACCAAGTGGCTTGAAGTTGGCATCATTGAGTGCCCTCTCCTCTGGAGGAATGTAGACTTGGTCCTTGGTCTTGTCCACAAACGGCGACAGATGCGGCGGCAGCTCCGCACCCATCAGATATTTGTTGATGGGCAACAGCACTCGGGCATTGACAGTGTCGAACACCCACTGAGGCTGCACATAGTACCGTGACAGGAACTGCTTCTCCATGCTCGGCCGGTCCACAATCTGGTAGTTTATGGTCTCATCAGACTCCTCAAATGTTGCCCCCACAAAGTGGTCTTTGTCCCAGGAGACTTCTCCACCAAAGCACCTGATTAGGAACACCAGGGGTTCCCTCGGCACTTCTCGGTTTATAAAGAATTTCATGCCTTTGAACAGTGTCTTTAATTTTTTTACTTTTTCTGCCTCCTGTTTGGCTTCTTCAAGTTTCTGTTCATTTCCATCTTCAGTTGGGAACACATCAATTTCTGGTAGTTCTTCCACTTCATTTGAGCCAGCAACTCTGGCTAGAGACAGATTCATGGCTGCTATCCTCTCTGCCACATATACCTGTTCATCCACCAAGTCTTTGTCTGCATCTGATGAGGAGAGTGCAGCGGTGAGCTTGGGAGGGTAGACCAGGTTCAATGAGTGGTACAGTTTGTAGTTGACAAATCCCAGCATCATTGTGTAGAATTCAACAAATGTTGACATAATTTTGAAATCCACTTCATCTTTAGTTTGTGGCTGAAACAATAATAATATAAAATATGTATTAGTGTGGGCGTGTTTACTTGACGCGCGCCAGCGCTGCGCACACAAAGCACCCGCGTCTCGTGCTCTCACCGCCTTGCTATGAGGTTACATACAATTTGTAGGCAGGCGGTGAGAGAGCGTGGGACGCGGGCGCGTCATCATCGTCTGTCCACCCACACCCTAAGTGTAGAAATGTAAAAGATTTATTTTCAGAATACTAGTCTTGAGAATGAAGCTTTTTGTAGAAAATATGATTGAACTTCACATACAGTAGCCAAAGGAAAGATCAAAGAAAAAGGAAAGATACTTTAAATTATCTAATACCCTATCTTAACAATTTTACGGAGACAACTTACCTGGAATGAGAAGTGATGTGGAACGATCCATGTGATAGTCTGCCCCTCCAGCTCAACCTGATAATAATACCCTTTCACAGACACAAACACTCTACGGAGAGCCTTAGCAGCGATGACCGCATGCATGAACTCTACTGTCAGCCGTCTGCAGAGCATGGACTGGTCTCTTGGCACTCTTGACAGTGACGGGAAGGTACTGAATAAGAAACATAGAGTCAAGCAGTCATCTAAGTCTCGGAGAGCATCAACAAATGTTGGGTAGCGTTCTTTCACAATGTGGTCAATGTTCATATCAGGGTAGTCTCTCAGGAATTTTCTCATGCGCCCATACTCTCTCATGGCTCTGGCTCGGCGAATTTTTTGTTGATAAACCTAGAAATAGGAAAACAGTTGTTTACATCCTCCACTGCAACCTAAGTTTGATTGTAGTTGACACACAAAATTAATGTAACAAATCCCAAAGGTGTAACTTGTTGTGCCTCATATAAATGTTTCTAAAAATTATAGGACATGCTATTTACCTTCAAGTCTCGCAGTTTCCATATTATAGGCTCGTGTAGTAAGAACTTGATGTCCTTCGTATGGTAGAGCGTCTTTATCCCGCCTGCACCCTTCTGCGCTCTTTTACGGTTACGAGGCTCGCGGGGGTAAATCCCTTTCAATATGCAAATGCGACGGAAGTCTTTCAAAGACAGTTGCAGCTTCTTGAGGGCTGCCTTCCTGGTCATAAATTGAGCTCCCTCTCCGGACGAATACTAAAATAGCAAGCAAGGGTTTGGTTATGTTTTGGGATTCCACATACACGTGATAAACATTTCTAAAAAACCTCGTAATGACTACAAACCTTCTTCTTCTTTTTGGACACCATGTTTATTTAGTTCTGTAATATGCGGAATTCACTAATTATAGTTGTTTTCGGGGATTTTCTATTTAATTCACATACGAAAATTACGAACACATGCTGCCATGAAATGTCAACTTGACAAAAGAACGTTTCGTTACTGGTTTATCAAAATATTATATATTTTTATATTGTACTTACTTATTTGATGAAGATTGTGAGAACAATACCTACTCTCTGAATTTAAGAACTTGCATGATGTGATCATCATTTATGAATAGCCAATGCGTAAAGTTACCTAAACCCCATAAACCGCTAAGCACAGAGAGTAAAATGCTGGCACACCTTTACTTTACATGCATTTTTAGGTAAGTATTATTTTTTAGAGAGGAAACGAAACGCGCGACTGATAAAGCTGCGTTTCAAAATCTATCCTCCCATGGTGTGATGCTGTTGGTTTCAAATATGTAAACGAAAAGTTAGGTTTTGAAAACTTTTACTGTAGAAATGATAATCTAAAATAAATATTATTATACAGCGTGTAGATAACAGTTTACAATGGTTGTACAGGCTCAGCTGGAGTTGGGAAGCTGGTCGCTGTTGCTGGCGTTGCGGCTACCGCAGCTTGGTGCTGAGCCCACGACGCAGCCGCTGCGGCTGGGTCCACAGATGCGTAGGGGTTGTACGGGTACTGAGTGGGGTAGGAAAGCGAAACTGCGGCAGACCACAGAGCGTTGCTTTGTGCCGCAAGGACCGCATTGGCCACCTCCTCGCTTACTCCAAGTTCCTTCAGGGCGTTAGCGGCGCTGTTAGCAACAGCAGACATCAGATACGGGAAGTAGTTGTAGTTGTATGGATAACTGTATGGCTGGTAAGGTACTTGTTGGGCGGCTTCAGTAGAGTACTGTACCAATGTTCCTTCTACAGGGACAGCGGCGGTAGTAGCGTAGGGGTATGTCTGGGCTGGGGTGGCGCTACCTTCGATAGGCTGGGCGTTGGCATACTTCAGGGCAGGGTTGGTGAAGATTGAACGTTTGTGCACAGTGTCTTCGGGGGACGCGAAGGCTGGGGCGATTGGAGATTGAGGGAGGAAGTTGATGGGTTGGTCAGCGACCCATTGCGCGTTGACGCCGCTGTCCTCAGTGGCGGCGACGTAGAGGTCGCCGGTGCTCCCGTCACTGGAAGGCTTCACGTACAGCCCCTGGACTGGCTGCAGCTTGCTGGACGGCCAGATCGCGAGGTTGGCGCTTACGCAACTGAAGGCTAGCGCGATGAACGCACCGTAGAGCAATGAGCCCATTCTGGATGGTATTATCAGACTTGGAAGTTTCAGGATTGAATGAGGACGGAAACATGGCTATCCCTTATATATTTAAACGTCGTAAGCAATGTAGAAATCTAGACGACTGGGAGATCTATCCGTGATAAAGGCTATTGTGAAAGTTGATAGAAAATATTTAATCTGGGCACGTTTGAATGTCCGGGGGCCGCAGCTTATCTTCACCCTTTACATTATCGACTCGTTTTCATAATATTAATTAACTTTGATTGATACAGATTTCATGGATAACTTTCGTAACAAAGACCGCTTACATCTGTGATGTACGGTCAGCACAGCAGTCAGCATACATGAATAGATGTGAACTATTTTATAAATCAGTCATCATAACTGAACAAGGAATGGCAATAGGTAGATTTGTACATTGTGTACTTACTATTTTGCATGGCTAGTGCTACATATGTAACTAGGAACGTGATTTCGCAAAACTTTGCCTTACGATCGAGGTCATGCGTGGCGTGACGTCGAATACGTGTAAGTACTCGTACTTGTTTTGTACCATACGAAAGTATTACCGTATGTAAAGCAAACAATTGGGCAAGAACACCTAGAACTGTTCGGCTACGCCCCTGTTACGCAAAAAATGTAATCTGACTAATGAGGGGAACGACTTTGCCCCTGTCACCCCGCATGAAAAAAGACGTGACGCTATGTTCTGTATGTTATGTTATATCGTGATTCTGGTGTCTGGATTCTGTCTGATTGAATGACGGTTATTAAATAATTTTGAGTTAGTAACTAGATAGTTTTACGGGTACCATAACCAACATGGAATTGAAAATTGACGAATGAAATCATCTGAGGTTTCCGCGACGAAACAATTCTATGTAACTATTAACTATACGCATGTTATCGGCGGGCACTCATACTACATAGGCGAAACTGGCTGTAACATGTTCATGGCCTAGGCACAATAAAACATGCCAGACCAAACAGCCGCGATAAGAATCACCAAACCAAATCATGCTACCGATCCTAATTCTAATTCCAATATCACAAATCCACGCGTTTCGGGTGTCCGCGTGCCTTCGTCCCCACGAAGAGTTCTCTCTGTGCGGATGGCGCTGCCCCCCCACTTGTGTGAACCTGTGGGAGCTGGCCCGGGGCAATGTCCACTGCCCCGCCAGGTGGGAATGCCGGGTCGGGTGCAGGTGCTCCGCTGGGTACCTCAGAGACGAGTACTCGAAGGAGTGTGTGAATGTGCAGAATTGCCCAAGTGAGTTTGTTTGTATTCCTGGGAGTTTGTGTGCACAGGTTGTCGGTAGGTAGAGCTGCATACTGATACTATACAGGGTGTAACTGAGAGGTGTAGTAATATTTTAGGTGGTTGTTAAGGAGATAATAAATATCATTCTGAAACTTTTACTATGAAAACGATTTGATCAGAGCAACTTTATTTTTCACTTCTCCATACAAATCAGCTGACCCACTCAGGCCAAAATGTACCTACTTGAAAGTGAAAAATAAAGTTGCTCTGATCAAATCGGTTTCTTGGTGAAAGTTGCTCAGAATAATGTCCCTAAAATAATAGTAACTTTTGGCTAGGGGCCCAAAAGTAACCCTGTATTACATTTTGTGCCGGTAAGGAGAAGTGAAACATAAAGTCGCTCATAGATAATAATCAGTTTCATAGTGAAAGTTGTTCAGATTGATGTCCCCCAAAATATGACTACACCTTTCTGTTACATCCTGTATAGCCAACCACACGCGGGTGTTAAGTAACTTCTAAGTGCCACTATCTAGAACGTGGGTTAACCAAAAATAGGCTCCGAGATCATAAGTACAGCTACTATTTAAATCGAATTACTAATCTCGTAGCAAAAATTTAAACAATGCAAAACCTACGAGTATAATACACCTATTTCATAGTAGGATAAAAAGAGCGAAAGGAGATGAAATGCGAATAAATCGTATTTTTTGTAATGGACATTGTTTACCTTTTTGCCACAAGATAAGTCATTCGAGTTTAGTATACGGGTTCATGAGATTTAAACACAAGATTTTAGGTCATTGTAGAATCGTCGATAACACCGACGTGTTTCGCTGACGCTTGTAAAATATGCATTCCGTTAGCGAAGGCCCCACGTGTGAATAAGTCATAATAAAACTTATAAATTTGCGTACAAAACAATTTATATCACAGCCAAGAATTATATTTTATGCGGTAGGTAAGCGATGTACTTTGGACTGGAACTGGGTTATTTTTAGAATGAGTCCGGAGTTTTCAACTACCTTTTCTATCGTCCGTTGTTTAAATAAGCTAGCAAGGTGATACGCTATGCTATCTAGGCGTCTCTGATCTGCCTCCCCACCTGGGAAAATATGTATACCGATTGTATCATTCTTTTAAACTCTGAACAACGTTCAGTGAAACTCTTGTCTAAAGGATTTGGTCGGGCTCCTGAAAAATTCAGAGTGTGTAAAAGAATGGTGTAGTGATATTTTAGGGGGTTGATAGGGACATCATTCTGAACAACTCTCCCTTTGTATAGAGAAGTGAAAATAGAGATGCTCTGATGAAATCGCTTTCATAGTAAAAGTCGTTCAGCACTCGTTCAGCATGATTTCCCTAACAACCCCCTAAAATATGACTTTACATTTCTGTTACTCCCTGTAAAGCTCCATGTATGGCACCGTTGCGCCCATACAATTAATTGCTCCGTTTTGCGCGACAAGCGGCTAACCCATCGCCCCCTGATCCAATAGCTGCGTGGGGCAAGCTTCACGCCGCCTCTGGATGTAATTATGTAATAAGTAATAAGTATAAATTAGTAAGTAGGTCTAGGTAGGTACCTGTGACTAATAATCACAAGGTGGTAGCGCTACAAATACACATTATAAGATTGATAGGTATAGGTAGGTAGGTACCAAAATTCAAAGTTGGCAATAAATACTCGGTCAAGAATCTGATTAGGTAATGCCCGCAAACTGCAACCTCAGGAATATCAGCAATCCGGTCAAAAAGTGCAAAAAACCGTATAAATTTCTTTACGAGTTATTTTGCTCATCATAGCGAGGAAACCTTTGTCAACATGAGGTTCATAATAGCGACAGTTTTAATCGCAGCGGCGTATGCCGGCCCAGTTCCCGAGCATCCAGAAGCTTCGAAGGTCCCAGTGCCGGCGACGAAGCCGGCCCAGCTCCCAGCGCGACCGGGGTTCCTGGAGCATGCTCGCGAGAAGCGGTCGAACTACCCCCCGCCCGTGTACGCGTCTCCCTGCGCGGCATCAGCTCCGGTCCACGTCGCGCCCTACGCCGCACATGGCTACGGATACCCCCAACCTCACCCACCAGCGTACGGTGGCTACGGCGGGTACCCACACTACCGCGCGGATGAACACGATGACTTCAATGAGATGATGAGCTTCTCCGACATGGACCACATGGCGATGGCTCGGTCTTACTACCCGCCGTCGCACTACGGGCCCGGGGCTGTGGGTGTGTTCCCTAATGCGAACGTCGGGAGTTGCGCCGTGCCCCTTCTATTGACGTGTTCTCCGTCGGTCGTCCAGGGGAAGGTGGTGCAGACGGCAGCCGGGCCGTCTGTGGTCCCCGTGTCTGCGCCGGGGCCGGTGTACCGGGGCTCCGATGACCATGCGGCCCACGATGCCACGGAGGAGGTTGAAGACCACATGCCACAGGGCCAGGCTCACGAGGAGCGCATGCCGACGCATGACAGACCCATGATGGGAATGCATCCTCAGTGAAATTAGCTTTGTAAGTGTTGATGTAAGTTATTTGTGAATGAGTATGTTTTTGTAATTGTATACGAGTTGTTTGAAAAGGTGAAATAAAATGTGTTGACTTTATTGCTGTTGAGTTTTATTCTAAACCTCAATGAATTCTTCTTACATAAAATTATATTTTAGGTACATACGAGTTCTAGTAGAGCAGATTTAAAGTAGATATTAATATATGAGAAAACTATAAACTCACACGCGTCACGCGTTTTAATACATATTTTAGAGATAGATATAGGTCGATCTTACTTTTCAACTGACCGAGTCAGCTGGCAATATGATTCTTGTACTTCATTTAATTATTATTCCAGAGCCTAGGGATACCCTGTAGATTATTAGGACACCTGTATACGTAGATGTAGAGCAAGCAAGAATTCTACGTGTCGGGCGACGTCGCGGGCGACATCGCAGGCGACATCTACGTGTCGCGGGACATGTCGCATGTCTTCGCTCTGAGACATGTCAACTCAACCACTACTTACCCCAGTCAGCAGAGATTTCAGTCCATACAAAATTCGAGAAAATTCCGAATTCAACGGAACTTATAAAGTAGGTATGTTGTTTGTGGCTATTCAGTAGTGCTACACCCAATTTTCCGAACAAATAAAGAGGAGGGGTGAAAAAACGTTTTTTTTTGGGACTTCTTCCAGTTTTTCACGTTTACTTGAAAAATGAAAACAATAATGGATTCTTTTGGGAGTATTTTGGATACCGATAAAAGTAAAGTAGAGGATCAATTTTAGTATTTATTTTTGTTATCGACGCGAAATTTTGTCATCTTTGATTTATGCTCATACACGTTTCCTTACAATTATTGAATGTTTTCAAATTAAACGTGAAAAACTGGAAAAAGTCCCAAAAAAATAGTTTTTTCCAAGTTGGCACAAGCTTTATTTGTTCGGAAAATTGAGTTTGGCATTACTAAATAAATCACAAACAACATTAAGTTTCGTTGAATTCGGAATTTTCTCGAGGTAAAAGTCTCTGCCGACTGGGGTAACTGTGGTGAGTGGACGAGTAAAATGTCACGCGACTTTGTCTGCGGACAGTCGCACGTAGATGTCCCGCGACTGCTCCCGACATGTCGAGCGACTATAGTCCCCTAATGAATACGAGGCTTTTAAGCCTAGTACACTCGCGATCACGCCGAGTTACCACGAATGCAGTACAATCATATTCCTTGTGACGGGGCGCAAGATCAACATACAGGGTGTAACAGAAAGAGGTGTACAAGCCGAAAGAGGGTTCTTCTTCCTCTTCTGTCAGGGGGATGTTGTGCCTGCACCTGGCCCACGAGAGCGGGGCCTTTGTGCATGTCCCCTGCACCTGCACTCTAGTTCAGCCATCCCAACTCCAGCACAAGCTGAAGTAGGAGGCCTGGCTGTTCGAGGAGGGCCGACGCTCTGCTATTTTCTCCCAGAATCGCGATACCGAAAGAGGGTTATTAGGGACATCAATTTGAACAACTTTCACTATGGGACCGACTTGATCAGAGCAACTTTATTTTTCACTCCACCATACAGATCAACTGAGCGCCAGGCCCGAAATGTACTTAGTTAATAAAAATAAAGTTGCTCTGATCAAGTCGGTCCCATAGAAAGTTGTTCAGAATGATGTCCCTAACAACCCTCTTTCGGCTTGTACACCCCTTTCTGTTACACCTTGTAGACGGTCGCCTGCATGCACCCAAAAGTAAATACTTTTAGACGCAGGCGACGGTACCTGACAGCACAGAACTGAAACTTTCGTAATGAATGGACCCAATGGAACATTTACTGCAATGCTACTTTGCAAACAGTTCTCTAGCGTTTTGTTAGGTACCCTACCCTACACAAAACTTTATTTGGTCCCTGAACTGAATAGTATAGGTAGCGCATTATCTAGAACTACTAACCAGTACCTAGTTTTTTTTAATCATAATTATAATCGTAGTTTAACACGAAACGTGCTTTTACCGATATTGAATCTCAACAAAGACGAGTACCTACCTAGATAAAATAAATCACATACTCAGCAACATCCGCACGATATCGATTCCTATATATACCTTACAAATCTTTCGAACAGCATCACACATTCATCAAACATCACAGAATGAAGACCTTCATCGTGTTCGCCGCAGCCGTCGCCGTCGCCTGCGCAGCGCCCTCTGGCAGCGATGGAAGAGTCTACGAGCTGAGGAGGACCAAGAAGTCCTACGGAGCTCAGTCTTACGGCGGCGGCGCTCCGTGCGGCGGTGGCGCCCCAATGGCTTTGTACCTGGCGCCTCAACAGCAGCAGCAGCAGCAAGGACCCCACTACCGTGAAGATGATAGCAAGACAGAGCACGAGCACGCTTCAGCTCGCTCCTACTACGATGGCGCCTCTGGGGCTCTGGGTGGTTTGCCCGCGCCTGGTCTGGCCGCGCCTGTCCTGGCCGGCCTGAACCTGTCCCCCGCCGCGGCCCCCGCCGGCCCCGCCGTGGGCGTCTTCCCCGGCGCCAAACTCGGCGGCTGCGCGGTTCCTCTGCTGCTGAGCTGCGCCCCCAGCGTGGTCTCCGGACATGTCGCTAAGAGCCACGGGTCTGGTTACGCGTCGGCTGGAAGCTACGGACCTGCCGCCGCCGCCGCCGCCGCCCCAGCGTACAAGGAGGCCGAGGAGATGACTCATGAGAAGGCGTGGTCGAAGGCTCGCGACTCCCACATGGAGATGAAGGAGGCTGGTGTGCAGGGCTGGTCGCAGACGCACGCGGCGCGCGACTCCCACCAGGATGCTGCTCATCATCAGCTCCACCACGAGACCGCGCACGCGCACGCTTCAGCCAACAAGCTGTAGAAGCCACAAGGGAAACAACCGTGGAAGCTTTAATTAATTATTTATATTTTGTATGTTTTTATACTTCTACGAATTCAATAAATGACTGAAAAATTTACTTTTGCATAATTATTTTTGCTCCAACTAGCTGCTTAAGTTGCGCGTCCAATGCATCGGAATCGGAGCGTACGGAGCGGATGGATTTGATGCTTTGGGATGATTTCTATGGGAGCAGAAATGTCGATCATGCACGCACTGCCATAGAAATCAATACAAAGCAACACATCCGACCGCTCCGTACTATCCGATTCCGACGCACTGGACGCGCAACTTTATCGACATAGCGACCTTCTACAGTTTTCACAAAATAAAAGGCCAGTTTTGACAGTTCACGCCCATGAAGTTTTAACCCCTAATGCGTAGGTAATAAAAGCCAACTGTTTCGTACAAGCAAAGCTACGCGTTAGGGGTTAAAACTTCATGGGCGTGAACTTTCAAAACGGGCCTTTTATTTTGTGAAGACTTTACTATGTAGTAGATATGTAAAAATGCTTAGGCCCAGTTTTGATTGTTCTTAATAAACCCTATGGAATAGATATAATAAATTTAGTATGTAAAATGTCACATTCATCTTCATCTGTTCGATATGGCTTATCGAGAACAATTGGAACAGGGCCTTAGTATAGTAGAAGGTGCTAGATGTTAGTAAAATTCTTGGTAGCTTTTGGTCTTAGCTAGAAGGTGTATTACGAAAATATTTTAATACTCAATACCTACCTACATTCAGTATCTAAGTACCTATATCTTGTGCGAGTTAACTTGAGAATTGAATCGTGACGTCATTATGGCGCTTAGTGCTTGTCAGCAAGCTCTCAAGTTAACTAGCATGGGTATAGATAGTCCGAAGAATCAGTAAGTTCATTTCAAACTATTGAATAACTTGTTCCTAAGCAGGATCAATAACTACACAATAAAGGAAGGAACCACATTCTGTACCTGACCAGTCCCTCTCTCTCTAGACATAACAACAAGCAAGTTGCATTTGCTAACTTATTATCACTCGCTAGTAAGGACCACTTGCACTAAATTCACTAACGTAACTTAGCTTTGACATTTTATAAACATTCAACAGATTTAACCGATTTCGTGAAAGTTGATTGACATTTACCGTGCAAAACTGCAAAGCATAGAGTAACTTATATTATACATATAGGGTAGCTGCAAAGTATCACTCGAAGAGTGATATAAGTTAGCGAATACAACCTTGTCTAGGGAATCTGCAGTCTTAGTTTTCAATATTTCAAATACCTATCCAATTGTCTTGACTCTTTACATACATAGTTGTGTGCTCGTATCCTTTATTGACCGAGCGAGCGAAGCGAGCGAAGCGTCTCCGTTTCAGGTTTGGGCAAAAATGCTTTCGTATGTCCGGTTGTTCTCCTCTACAGGTCGCATTTATGAACCGATTCTCGTGAAATTTTGTGAGCAGGTTGGAAAAATAAATAGAATTTTTTACTCGAGCCAGTTTTTTGATTTTTTTTAAAATGGCGGAGATATGGGGTTTTAAAATGTAAAAAAAATCGCTACAACCCAAACGGCTCGATGGATATTAACAAATGAGGTGTCGTTGGATTCGTAAAGACCATGAGAGTGAAACAGATGAGCGAGCGAAGCGAGCGAAGCGTCTCCGTTTCAGGTTTGGGCAAAAATGCTTTTGTATGTCCGGTTGTTCTCCTCTACAGGTCGCATTTATGAACCGATTCTCGTGAAATTTTGTGAGCAGGTTGAAAAAATAAATAGAATTTTTTACTCGAGCCAGTTTTTTGATTTTTTTCAAAATGGCGGAGATATGGGGTTTTAAAATGTAAAAAAATCGCTACAACCCAAACGGCTCGATGGATATTAACAAATGAGGTGTCGTTGGATTTGTAAAGACTATGAGAGTGAAACAGATGATATAATTTTAGTAAAAAGTCAATAGGTTGTATAAAAGATCGCGAAATGTAGTTTACAAAGTTATTGGTGCGGCTACTTTCATACTGCATGTACGTAACCAGGTACATTCATAAGTTTGTATGTGTTATTGAAAGAAAATTATTTGGGTTATTTTTTAACCGACTTCCCAAAGGAGGAGGTTTACAATTCGTCCGGATATTTTTTTTTTTTATGTCTGTTCCCCGATTGCGCCGAGACGGATGGACCGATTTGGAAAATTATTTTTTTGTTTGAAAGGAGTTACCTTCCCATTGGTCCCATTGACACCAGGTCAGGATCTGATGATGAGATCCTGGAGAAATCGAGGGAACTCTTCAAATATTATAGGCAGACCTATAGTGATTTTTGTGTTTTTCATAATAACTCGTGCAAATGCACATGGTAAGCATAATATTGTGATGCGGAACTGCTGATGAAGACCACATATGGCCACCAGAACTGCTCAATACTAGGTACAAATACAATGCGTGGCTGACGGGCAGGCAACGCATAGCCTAAACCGGTGGACCTAGAGCCATGAAACTTTGTACAGGGGTTCCTTAGTAGCGCGGGGTAGCACTGATGTGGGATTTGACAAAATTAATTCCCCAAGGGGGGGGGGGATAAGGGGTTACAGTTTGTATTAAACTCAATCTAATCAAATAGGGTTTGTGGAAGTCGGTTTTTTCTAAAGTTTACTTTTTGTTTTAATTATTTTATGTGTGTTAGCAGTTCAGCTTTCCCACCGACATACTCGCGAGGTCTACAGCTCACAGAGCCACTAGTGTACTTACACAGAATATAATATCCTACAAAACATTTTCAAGATGTTCCCAAGACGAGACCATAAATTAACCATAACAGTGCCTGCGATTTGGGAGGCGACACGAACTATACTAACGAAACTAATTAAAATGGTGTGTTTGAAAATGCAATCTCTGGCCACTGCGCCAGAGCTGTCGGATTTGAAGGTTGTCAGTTTAGTGCCTTTAGTTCCTCTAGTTTAGTGGTTTTGTTTGACACCTCCCAAATAGCCCCCACTGTCAAAATGTTATCAAATCTCATGTAGGGCCAACGAAGCTTCTAATTATGCCCTACCTTCAAGCCCTAACTTTACAAACTCTACATCTCTATGTCAAAATATGTGGCGTGGCCGAGTTGGTAATGGTCTAAGATCTGAAGAGGGCTCGACCTTCACCCATCTGCTACTGCGATGAAAATTGGTTATTATCAAATTTAGTATGTTGGGAAATACATCGCGAGTGGGTATCCTAAAAAAATCCCGGCAAGCCTATGATTAATTAAAAATATAAAAAGAAAAGACCATTCATATCAAGAACGCGTTCCTTAAGCTGTAAAAAACAATCTTCTAGGTCAACGCAATCGAACGCTACGACACCGTCGTTTGCGTCGCAGTTTTGTTTACAACGGATGACATCATACTTGTATTTTTTATGTAGTTACTTGCACCAGTTACTGTAGAAATCTACAATCTACAAGTGTGATCGGAACCCTTGGTGCGCGAGTCCTACTCGCACTTGACCGTTTATAAATTAATCATAGCCTTGCCAGGAATATTTTAGGCAACCCACTCGCGATATATTTTCTAGCATACAGATGGGTGAAGGTCGAGCCCTTTTCGGATCTTGGACTATAAGATAAGGTTGTCTCATTCAAAAGAACTTTTCGCAGATTGTCGCCTGCAATACAGCCTAAAACAAAATCAATGTAGGGAGAGAGAAAAATAAAGTTCCTCTGAACAAAAATGATCATGTAAATGGTCAGAATTATGTCCATAATAAACGTCACGCCTTTTCCCATACGGGGTCGCAGAGGTACGAGTGCTAACTTTTCCCATACGGGGTCGCAGAGGTACGAGTGCTCACTTTTCCCATACGGGGTCGCAGAGGTACGAGTGCTCACTTTTCCCATACGGGGTCGCAGAGGTACGAGTGCTCTTTTTTCCCATACGGGGTCGCAGAGGTACGAGTGCTCACTTTTCCCATACGGGGTCGCAGAGGTACGAGTGCTCACTTTTCCCATACGGGGTCGCAGAGGTACGAGTGCAAACTTTTCCCATACGGGGTCGCAGAGGTACGAGTGCTCACTTTTCCTATACGGGGTCGCAGAGGTACGAGTGCTCACTTTTCCCATACGGGGTCGCAGAGGTACGAGTGCTTACTTTTCCCATACGGGGTCGCAGAGGTACGAGTGCTCACTTTTCCCATACGGGGTCGCAGAGGTACGAGTGCTCACTTTTCCCGTACGGGGTCGCAGAGGTACGAGTGCTCACTTTTCCCATACGGGGTCGCAGAGGTACGTACGAGTGCTCACTTTTGGCTAGTTAATCTAAATAAACCATACTTAATTCTACTACGGCTAATACGTACTTATTACTTTTGGTTTAGTAATAGTTATAACTCGATCATTTAGTTAGTATGTAGGACTGGCCATGATGAGCATGACTCAAAGAAAGCGACGCGAGATCGATTCCACATGTCGAGTACGGAACCCTCAAAAGGGTAATGAGCGGGAAAGGAGCCAGCGAGCTGAGCGGACCGGGCTGCATACAAAAAAACTCTTTCTCAGTTGATGGCTTCCACTGACAAAGAGTAGAGGAAAGTCTGGAAAGCCGGCATTAGGGTCGCATGCAATCTCGACCTTCATGCTAGTCTAGCAGTAGGGGGTCATGACCCCCCCCCCCCCCCAAATCATTCGTGTCAACATGAATAACCGGCCAAGTGCGAGCTGGACTCGCGCACGAAGGGTTCCGTACCACATTATCTATAAAAAATAACCGGTCAAGTGCGAGTAGGACTCGCGCACCAAGGGTTCCGATCACACTTGGAGAGCGTAACACGTGTAATTAGGTTTCCACATGAAAAACTAAAGCGTGATGTCATCCATGTAAACCAAATGCAGTTGCGGTATCTTTTGATTGCGTTGACCTATAAGTTTAATTTTTTCACAACTTAAAGAGATTACAGACTTGTGTAATCGATATTAATTTCAACTTTATACCTCCATGCGTTTCTGAGAAAAAGTCTTAACAGACGGTGAGACAGACAGACAGACAGACAGACAGAAATTTACAGTTTTCGGATTTCTTCCTTAACTTGTGATATAAGACCTTCCTACATTCCAAATTTCATGACCCTAGGCCAACCGGAAGTACCCTATAGGTTTTGATTCCCTTGCGAGTTCCACGCTAGTTCATACAAATCCAGCAAAATTATGACATAATATCGCGGTATGTTTTGATTGCGTGGACCTAGAAGTTTAATTTTTTCACAGCTCCAAGGGACCATAGACCTGAGTAATCGATATTAATTTCAACATTATACCTCCACGCGTTCCTGAGAAAAGGGGTCGTGACAGACGGACGGACAGACGGACGGACAGACAGACAGACAGACGGACAACAAAGTGATCCTATAAGGGTTCCTTTTTTCCTTTTAAGGTACGGAACCCTAAAAACCGCAAAAAAAAACACGTTAGTTGTATGGGAGCCCTCCTTAATATTAAATTTATTATCTATTAACAACAAATACTAAAAAACAGATTATAATAAATATTAAAGTGGGCTCCCATACAACAGACATTTTTTTTTGCTGTTTTTATAGATAATGGTACGGAACCCTTCGTGCGCGAGTCTGACTCGCACTTGGCCGGTTATTTCTTTGTTATCGTATCGACCCGTCAGAAACCGTGGGTGAACTTCCGGTATCTGTATCGTCGCCGACAGTTTTATCGGGTCGCCCTAATGTGATCAGCGCTATTGAAATAGATTTCCGATGATCTTACTCCATAGCTGCGGCGATGGGCTTTCCCCAGTCACGCAAAATGGAGTAATGAATCACTGGCTAAAAGTGGGCACAGTGGTGCCTCTGCCAACCCGTATGAGGAAAGGCTTGACGCTATGTATGTGTGTGCGTGAAAGCATCCGACATCTTTACCGTTCCGGTAAAACCGTTGAAACGACATGATGTGAATAAATTATTATAATAAATTGGAGACTCTTGTCATATCTCGAATGAGACGCAGCATTTGAGTTGTGGTTTGTGCATTTGTGCGCAGGCGTTGATAACATCGTTTAGAGGCTCAATTATATAGGTAACATTGCCCGGCGATGGGCTTAAACTTGGCCACATATATCGAATGCTGACTGTAAAATGTAAAGTTTTCGATAACCCAACGAGGAATTCTTATGGGCGCATCGATTTGATTTCGCCAATCATTAATTTACTTTTTATTCAGACTGGGAGTTTGGGATTACAATAGGAGATAATTTACCAAGAACGCAGAAAGGGGTTAATTTTAGCTGGCATATCTATCTTTCTAAAATTTGGCTGCAGAGAAAAGCGTATGTTCTGATTCTCGCTGCTGTAGTCACGTAATGTGATTTCCTGGTTGTACTTTACTTTTACTTGGGGTACAGCTAATCTTCGCATCAGCATTTGATCTCATCTATATCAAGCACGTACAAACGTTCATAATGGATAACACGGAAGAAATATCGAGCAGACTTTTGTATAAAATCTGTGGTAGTACTAGTATTTTTATCATACACAAACCAACACAATGAAGAGAATCGTCGTGCTTTCCGCCTTGGTGTATATCGCCATTGCAGCCCCTACTACACCGGACCTCGAAGAAGGCAAAAGTGAAAGAACGTTTGGAGGAGGTGACATTGGACATCATGAGCATCATCTCCAGCCAATAGTTCCTCCGTACGGACATGACTCGTATGCTCATGGACTACACGGGCACCAAGGGCTTGGACTCCATCACGGTCAACAAGCGCTCGGACTACACGGCCACCATCAGTCCGGCCACGGCGGACACATTTACCGCGAGCAGGATGAGGAGGTGCAGAAGAAATCAAGAGACTTGTGTGCGAAGGAAGTCGAAGCCAACTGCGGAGCGAGAGAGAGTGACGTTGAAGATGCGAGCGACATGGACGCAGCCGCCGAGGAACAGAAGTTACTCAGGATGATCGCTACGGCTGCAGAAGACCTCAAAGCAAGAATGAACCAAAAGTCAGTGTCCGCAAAGGAAACAAATGAAGAAGGAGGATTTTTATCAATCTTGCTAACGATCCTTAAATTTATAGCTAGTATGGCCTTCAGATCAAACGAGGTAGGATGGAGACACGGCAACTCAAAGTCGCATCTAGCTTTTCATGAAAACATTGAAGCAATGAGACGGGTACTCGAAGATATTGAAGCTTTTGAAAAGTCGCGGAATTTCAAGAATCATCATCATGCAGCATCAGATGACGACAAAGACTTCGAAGATATGCCAAGAGCTGAATTGATGGCTCGTTTGACATCAGTAATAGACAAGATGCAGAAAGATATTAGTGCGGACAAATTGAAGGCAACCGTACAGCAAGAAGATGTCCAGAAAAAGATTGAAACACACAATGAAATGGAAGCGTCAGCCTCTACTTCCCATGATGTATTCGCAAAAGCAGATATCAATAGCGAAGATAAAATACAAGTTAACAAATTCAGAAAGGAAGAAACTTTGGCAAAGCATGATGACCATGATTCCCAAAAGATTATGAAATCATCTGAATTTCTTGCAGCTAAAGAATCGGACACAAAAATGATACAAGGAAAAGATGCCGAAATAAACATCTCCATGAAGGCATCAGAGCACGACAAAGACGTTCAACATTTGATAGACATGTCACACCAAAAGAAACCCATTGAGAATGTCTCAGCTGCCATCCCAAAGAATCTTCAAACATCGGGTAAAGCTGTTGATAACACGAACATCGAAGAGGCCCAGCAGAAAAAAATGCATCACGGGAGCATAGTGGCGGAATCCATTAAGGCTGGAATTCATCAAGAGTCCGCTGCCGCACGTCAAGATAATGAACATTTAGCCAAGAACTCCGACATTGACATAAAGTCAACTGAAAACATGGAAACCAAAAACAATGTCATGAGTTCAGACCTCGCGAAGAGTGCTGATGTCGTTTCGCAGCCAGAATTCACCAAGACCCACCACATCAACCACGACGCTAAGTTAAAGAAGCCGGAGACATCGATGCATCACAATGTACATCAACATCGTAGCCAGAACATGGAGGAAGCAAGAGACACAGAATTCAGTCAGACTAAAAACTCTGAGGTATTCGAGAAACATAACAACCCAATTCAAAAGTTAAATCTAAAAGAAGACCAATCAAAGCATATGATGAAGTCTGCTGACGAAATTGGTGAAGCCCATATGCACACTTCGATGAGGGAGGCGCTGGAGAACAAAAGAATGTGGAAACCGACCAATGGAGCTGAAAGAAGCGTATACGGTCCGAGTGTTGCCGTGAACGCGGGCGGCTACGGTGGCGGTGCGGCGGCAGCGGTGGGCAGCTACGGTGGCGCTGCTGGTGGCGGCGCCGGTGGCTACGGCGGTGTGGCCTCGAGCGCTCTCAGCCTCGGCGGCGGCGGCGGCGGTGGCGGCGGCAGCGGCGGCTCCGGCGCGGTGGGAGTATTCCCCGGCGCCAAGGTGGGCAACTGCGCCGTGCCGCTGCTGCTGAGCTGCTCCCCCTCAGTGGTTTCCGGCAGCCTCGCGCCTGCGCCCTCGCATGGAGCCGGCTACGGAGCGCCCGCGCACGGATCCGCACCCAGCTACGGAGCGCCCGCGCCTGCTTACAGGAACCACGAGGACTTCTCCATCCACAGCAAAAGGGAGGCCAAGAAATTCAACGCTCGTCGGGCATCCCGCCGCGCACCCATACAGAAAACCGCCATTTTGGAGAAGGTCTATTGAAATGAAAACTTACCTACTATAACAATGTTCACGCAATTGTATAATCTAAGTAATTTAGTATTTTTTTACTGTATTATTTAAGGGGTACTTTATATTTTGTATATTTCATGTAGAATTTTAAGTTTAAACATCACAATAAATGGAGCATATTAAAATAAAAGTTAGATATATCATTCATATTTTGTTTTACCTAATATTGCACACGTAGTAGATAGGATAGTTAAGAATCCTACAAAATACATTAGGTAGGTATGTATCGAGTAGCATTTTAGTAGCATAGGTAATTTAGGTATGCTGACACTGCACAGTGCTGGTGCTGCGCTAGTAATATGAATAGTTAAACACTTGCACTTTTCAATAATTTATCGAACAACCGCCATGAAGGGTTTAGTTTTCTTATACTGTGTTTATCTTTTATTTGGATTCATCCAAAATGTGCCCCTCGACAAAACGGAGGAAATATTGACAACTACAGACTCTACTGCTCCAGAGCTCACGACGACGACGCCTTGTTTACCAGAAACAGAACATCAAAGTGGGATATGTGTCGATTCTCAAGGAAACAAACTGACTCAACATAATACGAAACTTGCCGAAGAATCCAGCGAGGAATCCAATGAAGAACCACTCGATTACGTGCAAGAGGAAGTAGTAGCAGCGATCCAGGAATATGTGCCAAACTTTATGATCGAGCAGCCAACCGCAATACCTTGGACACCATCTTACGCGGATAGATCAAGGTATTTTTCGATTCCTGGAGCATATTACCTGAATTACCCCGGATTACCCACAATAGGATGCAGTCTGATTACTGATCGTCAGCCGGTCCCGTCCACCTACATCCATGGTCTGACTTCTCTGCAGGAGGAAGGATCCTGGTATAGGTTAGATGATGACTATGTAAATGATTACGGATTAAAATATTTACAGAGATTCAGACCGAAGAGGTCGAGTCTGGATGATGATGATGACATGGGAACTTTCATGGAGCAACTGTCTCATGACGCAATAATGCCGAACATATTGCCGATGCTGGAAGTGCGTAATGCAGGAAGATCTAACGTGTATCCTGGTGCCGGCAGAGCAATCGCAATGTTCCCTCCTGGATCGGGCGGCGGTTGTGGGGTGCCCCTCCTCTTCATTTGTTCACCCGAAGTTACTCGGGGCGTTGTGGCGAAATCGATGAAGACGCTCCAATAACGCAGGACATATCGGAACGAGTCAGAGCTGATAGCGACAAGACATGTGATTGCGAACGGCCTCAAGGAGTCCTTGATAGATTCTCGTGAAAGATAATAGCAGTGTTTTATTTACTGTTTTAATAATAAACATCTTATCTCTGTCCTTATTCATGTATTACCAGTAAAGAGTATTAAGTTACAGTTGGTTGTTTACTAGAATTTCCCCGATTTACCTTTTAACAATAAGTAGTACCTACCACGTTTAACCTAGCTAGGCCATACACGTGTAAACATTCACCTGGTCTCGTCAGCCAATAGGTATAATATAACTTGCAAAATTCGAAGTTTGCAATTCATAAAATCGACTCATAGTTCAAACAGGGTCTCATATAGGCTTAGTATATGTATAGGTAACTCTGTCAGACGATGAAGTATTTTGCTTTCCCATCTGGCTCCGCCTCTGCATTATTTACCCGGGAGGATAATGTCAGTATGTATGATGGATGGAACCTTCTGCTGTTCTGCCCATTTTTGGACAACTGCCTATAGTATTGATAGATAGATATAGATGATGAGGTGAACGCCCGCGAAACACAGGCGGGTAATCGGTCCTCTATTGTGACTAGGTATTTCACCCAATACCTAGTGTTTGAGCGCTCTGGTTACTTGGTTGGTTGAGCCGATTTTCCTCCCCAAATTCTAGTGTATGAGGTACAGTTTGAGGTACAGTAGGACATAACGTGCTTTTCTATCCCCTATTCCAGAATACAGCAAGTGTCCCGAGGGTGAGATTATGGGCACAAACCTGCAGTGCGTCCGACAAATTCCACAGTCAAACGGCTCGCATTGGGCCAAGTATGATGAGCTTGACGGCCCAATCTCTGGGGAATCAAGCATATCCAGCGAAGATAAAAAGCGACATGTAACAGTCGGTAAAACTACATTGTAATAAATGTCAATGAATATTGATATAATTTGTCTGAGTACTATCACGAACATACTATTTTAACTCATTCTGAAGATATCGCGGTGGTTCGCCGTAAAAACATAGACGTATAATGTTAAACTCTGATTTCCTTGATGGTCTATTTTTAGGTAAAGTCCGCGCGCGAGTTGAATGAGAAATTTTCTAAATCTTAGTAGGTATCACTGTGTTGCATGGTCGGATTTTGTTTGTACAGCTCTGCATTCAACTTGAGCGAGGAATGTACTGGATCCTCGCTCGGAGCTGCACAAAACGTGTGTAGTATACGCATGAACGTATGAATGATAACAAATAAACAACCCGGGAATTTCCTGTGGCCAAAAAGGTACCGGTTTCCAATTACGTAATCGTAAACCAAACACCCGCAGTCTGCTAAATTCAATATGACAACAATACTCAGAACTGATGAGCTGAGGTGACGTACGTCGAGCGACGATCCAGAGATAACAACACACGTTTAAAAGCGGGAAACGGAAGGTGCACTGGACAGTAAATAACACTTCTCTGTAGTAATCACTACTTACGACATATTTACCTAAGCCTGGAGGAGCACACTTATCTCACTTTACTTTTGCTTACACAAGATCAGAATTTTAAGGCTCAACCATGAGTAAGTTTCTGTTAGTTTTGGTGCTCACGTCTGTGATCATTTGTAAAGCGAGGGTTATTAGCGACCCTGGCAACCAGCACCCAGATGGTGAACCCCTTGAGGAAAAGCATCCAGGCGTTGGCAGTGCTGAAGACTTTGTAAGTACTAAACAGTTACGTTCTTCTTAAATTACTTACTTTGTGTCTGAAAACAGCTGGCCTCTCTTGGGCAACAATGACTTCCTTCTCTCGTAGTTTACATAAATGTCACAATGTATGTACAAGCATATAAATAGGCCCGTAATAATAAACCGCTCTCAGCCTTGAGTTGAGAGTTATAAGGGCGTGAAAATTACAGATTTCGAAAGGGTTTACGTACAACCTGCATATTAAATTAGTATGTAGCATAATGGGTTGCAGAACTGAGACTTTCTTAGCATTCAAAAATAACCTCTTGTACCAGTTAAATTAAGTCTCCCCAATACTATTATACTTCAGGCAAGTCCGAATCTAACCCATCATTATTATTGCCAGGTGGACAATATCCGGAATCTGCGGCCGGTATGGTTCGGCATCAACAGGGGCGTATTCAGGGTGAACAAACCTTGCCCGCAGGAGGGTTTCAAGAGGGACCTCGCTGGACGGTGCCGGGAGGTTTGGGACTGATCGCAAATCCCTAATGCCTGTTCCACACGTTTGGCATGGCTTGCCAAACAAACCTCTACGAGTGGATAGAGAGGTTGGCTTGGTGTTCGTATAGTGGATCCAACATAGGATGATCTCTGACAACTGTCAGTGTCAAAACACGCCTATGAAGTATCGTATTTTTCGACGGTTAAATGTATAGAGACAATTAACATACTTTATTGGCAAATAGTGACCTGCTACACTTATCCTAAGACAAGTTATCGATCTTGACTCGGAACATATAATAGAATTTTGAAGACATCGGCAGAACAAGAAAAATTATGGATGAAGATTGGGAGCGTGACGTACGATTCGACCAATCTACCCAGGAACTGATTATAAATCTACAAGACTGCTCCAGCGAGTCCGAATCAGACTTTGATGATGGTCATTTGGGCTGTGAATCGATTTAATAAGAATAAAAACAAGTTACAACATCCTTTTGTTTGATTTGCTTGAAACATTCAGAAACTTTAGTTAGAATATCGATAATTTGTATCGACACTATCCCCATGCCTAGTAAAGTCACAGTGACAAGCTGTCAGAGATCATCCTATGTTGGATCCACTATAGTACTTTTTGTACGTTTTATGTTTGTGTTTGTGAGTTTGTGTGGGGGGGTTGGAAGCGTGTGGATATCTATATAGCGGCTTAATCACGGCATAGCATACGATCACTTTAAACTTTAGTTTATATTATAGTTTTATCTGTGATGTTAGGTATGTAGGTAATTTAAATAAGTTCTACTAGGCAATCAGTCCTTCAGTAAGTGTATCTCAGATAGTATCGTGAGAGAGATAGCAAGCACTTTTTGAAGGACTTTCCTGAATTTCAGTGCGCATAAGTAAGTAAAGGAATTTTGTCATTGTATTTAGTAGATAAGACTTATCAAACAAGGGAAATAAGTAGGATAACAACGAGACAAACCAAATTATTTCTTGGTAACAGTCACTGTACCTAATTTAATATTATGAACAACGTTAGAAATAAATTAACAATAGACAAACACAGAATTTTGTATTTTTTTTTTGCTCTACGAAATTTTAATTATTTACAGTAATTTTTAAAACAATTTTTTCTCAATAAAATTAATGATCTACTCTCCACCACCTTACAATATTAAACAAAAAGCCAATATTTTACTTGGTTGATACAGGCAAGACGGCGATTGCCAACGCGTTTACTATAGGTATCCTTCCACCGAGTCTAAGAGCCTTTGCATACGGCACATTTTTAGCGCGAACTCTAACCAGTGCCTGTAGACAATGTTAAACGCTAAGGATAGCGAAACGAAACGATTACTTTTTATGTATACGATTTTCACCTTAGCGAAGCCAAATGTCAAATCGCATACATAAAAGTTATCATTTCGTTTCGC
Source organism: Argyresthia albistria (assembly GCA_963457715.1). Lineage (NCBI taxonomy): Eukaryota > Metazoa > Arthropoda > Insecta > Lepidoptera > Argyresthiidae > Argyresthia > Argyresthia albistria. The sequence goes on along the minus strand of OY735257.1, from coordinate 9,057,603 downwards.
TAGCGTGAGTGTTTTAGTTTGTCTAGGGGGGCTGAACATTATCCGCGCGTTCCGAGTCTGTAGTATATTTCCGGATAACGCTCAGTCCGCGCGGAAAAAGTGCGCCGTGTGCAAAGGCACTAAAATAAGCGCTAACCTCCCACTAACACCGTAAAGCAGTTGCCGTAGCATGCCTGCCCCCAGGGGTCGCGACGCGAGAGAGTGAAGGACCGAGCATGCGCCTCAACATGTCTCTGCCCCTCACCTTCCGCGACAATCTTCCCCCGCGCTCGGCATGCCACGGGTGCCGGGCATCACATAAGCGATGCGGGCGGTAGAGTGACTGCGCCGTGACCTGAGAGCGGCGCCGGGAGAGCCGCCACGCCGCGGATCCATGCGCTGCGCTCGCAGCAGAATGACTCCACGTTGTTCAGCGCGCGCATGTAGATCGTGGTCACGCCACCTGGTGAAGATCATGTTCACTTTTTGTGGCTTCATCATCATCAACGAACGGAACGAGTCGTCATTTTGAGCTCAGTTTTTTATTTTTTATTATTTATTTAACAAATGGAGGTATCCGTCTTAATTAAATACATTTACATCACATAAACCACGGAGGTTTGTGCGTGATGCCGGCATTCATGCGAGCAGGGTAACTGTTAAATATTGAGAGGAGCTAAGGCAGACGGCCTAAGGTTGCAAAATGGAAATCTGTATTGAGAGCCCTATGACGAGACGACCTCAGTGGCGCAGCGGTTGCACGTCTGCCTACCATTCGAATCCCGGCTGGGGACAAAAAATAAAACCCGGGCGAGGCTACCATGAGGCTACGCCACTCACCTCAGTCATACAAATAAATGTCAAATTTTGCGACTCAATGACGTTTCTCCATACTTGCGAGCATTGATTGATAATAATGATTGACATTAGAAAAATAATATATTCATTCATTAAATTGCGACAAAATGCGAGACTGAGGGGAGTGGCGTGCCTTATGGTAGCCCTGCAGGTCTTAGATGTTTACATGTTTGTGCTGTGTCGCTGTTTCTAGTTCCCACGACACATCCTAGATATGTTTATGTTTAACTCACCAATAATGATGAGCTGGGTGCCCAGGTAGGCGAGGGCGTGTCCGTGTCGCGGTATGGACATCTCGGTCATCTGCTTCCACTCGCGACCCTTCCAGTCCCAGACGTCGATGGCACCCACACTGCTTGGCGATTTGTCCTGACAAACAAATAGAAGAACGGTAGCGTTGTCACCAGAAAACACCTCGTTCAAGAAAGTCGGATACTTTTAATGCAGTTGCTTTATGCTAAATCTTTGAGTAATCTACTTTCAGCCAGTCTGTTAAAACTTGGAACTAGGATTTACCTTATCGCACAATCTTCCCGCGCCACCCACAAGGTAGAGTTTGTCATTCATAGCGAAGAGGGTGGCGAAGCATCGTGGAAACCGCAGGTTATGGATTTCTGTCCACCTGGAATGAAAAGGCCCAAAACTGACGCCATGCAATGACCTAGAGTGAACAAAAGTTTTAGATAAATCTTTAGCAGACTGGACATGATTGATTGGACTCCTATCTGTCTTCAAAAACAAAGAACTCTAACATATTGGCGAGTCCGGCCGTTTTCAATAACCTATCTATCCTCAATCTGCAGATAGATAGGGTCAAATTTGACATAAGTTCCATAGCGCAACTGTCAAATCTATCTCTAGTAATGTGAAAAACATGGATAGATAGCTTATTGCAAATGGACGAAAGTAATGACATGTGGAGACTCCACCGTGGAGTAAGCATTTTTTGGAAGTGGGTGTAACCAACTAACTCATTGGTCTTGGAGTTGTAGCACTCGACCACGCGGCACAGCGGCCTCTTCTTCTCTCCGGTCATCCCGCCGGCCACCCAGATGTAGTCGCGGTACTTGGTGACTGCCACCGCCATGCGGGCTACAGTCATGGAGCGGACTTCCGACCAGGAGCCGGTGCGCGGGTCGAACCGCTCCACGGAACGGAGCACCCTGCGGAGTGAAAGGAACTACATGCCTTACAGTATTCCTCAGAATAGGTCCGACGATCTTGGACGACGATAGGTAAAAGTGAACAATTTTCTAATTTGATATTGTATTAATGGTTCACTAAATTACCTACTATGCCGTACAAATTTGGTGGCTTGTGTATTTTGCGGCGATGGGCTCGCCACGATGGGCACGTCACGCGATATGAAGTGTTGAATTACTGCATAAACGTGTGAAAAACTGCCACATTATGACATATGGGTAAAAGACGTGATACTCTTCCATATTCACGTCTATCGTAAAAGTGGATTTATTGATGAGCTAGTTTATGTCGGTTAATGCAACGCTATGCTTATCAAAACGATAATCACATTGATGTGACGCACGTGACTATAAAACGCCTGCCTGACTATAGTCGTTTCAGCGAATCATACAACTTTAGACGAACTACAGTCTTCCTTGATGACCTTTTGGCTGATTGAGACGTTTATAGGGGGGTGCCAGCTCTACGGGACTTAGTGCAACGAACCTATCATCGACAAAGATCTTTCAATCCTCATTGGTTAAAGCGTTAGTTCCACCATGTCCCACCTGTCACCGAGCGCAGAAAGATCGTTGGAAACTGTAAATTATGTTTTGTACGAAATTCTCAAAGCTATTCCGAGAATGGTGCTAACTCAGCAACCCCCACCCACCTGCCCTTCTTGTCCTGCCCCCCGATGGCGTACAGCGCCATGCGGTGCACCACCAGCCCGAAGTTCTTCCGCGGGATGGTGAGCCCGGACTCGCTGTACCAGGAGCGCTTCACTGGCTCGTAGCTCCACACCGTCGAGACCACCACCGACTTGCCGCGGATGTCGTCGTCGCGCGGGTCCGCGCCGCCTTGCGAGGGGAGGAAGTTGTCAGGATAGAAGGCAGAAAACGCTCCACAGCTTGGAGACGATAGATTTGCCGTCGATGCCGTCGTCTCGGGGAAGGGAGGAAGAAACTTGAGGGCTTTTGTGCATTGTGCATTGAATGCACAAGTGCCCCGCTCAAGTGGGCCAGGCAGGTGCACTACAACCCCCAGGCCCCTGCTTCTCGCGCTATCGAGATCATCTCCCCAGTCGAGATATCGGTTTTTTATACTGCCTAAATCGAAAACGATCTCGATTTGTATTTATTTTCGATCGAAAACGGGTCGAGATATCCCGGTTGGTCGAAAGGCTAGTCGTAAGAATAGCTTTTTCTTGTTTTTGATACAGATTTCGGTATCTAAAAATCGATATTTCGACCATGGACATGATCTCGCCAGCGCCAGAATTGCCCCGCTGGTGAAGAAGAGGAAGAAGGGTGGAAGAAATTAAGAGAATGGAATACTGCCAAGTATGCGTTTCTCAGGTCTCTCTTGTAACTATGAACCGCTAGGGGTCACTACCCCTGTGTGGAGCCCCCTCACGGGCGAGCCCCAGTGGCGCCACACGTGCCTAGTACACGGTCAGTAAATGCACATACCGACCAGGTAAACCCTTCCTCTCAGGAAGGCAACGGAGTGATGATGCCTTGGTTCAGGAAGATCGCCCACGTAGTCCCATACATTAGTCACGGGATCAAACCTGCGATAGAAAATTAATATCCATTCTGCAGTTCCGGCCATTTTATAGCATTCTCCCTATCGTAGAATCCTGCCTGATCCAGGATGATATCAGAGGCTCCAATCATTAACAAGGAGCATACAAGTTTAAAGAAACACGAAAACCTACGGTTTATTTTTCAAAATGTCCACAAATCCCCGCACGCAGGGGATAGCCGCAGGGGATTTGTGGACTTTTTGAAAAATGTTGTTCCTGCTTTAAAAGTACTAGTGGTCGATTGATATATATTGATATATATTGATATTAAATAATTACAAACAAAACTGTCGGCCATAATGAGAACTAGAATGTTCATCAAGTGTAACCCGGGTGTTCTCAGCGCGCCCCGTCCTCCAAGAAGGGAATTTAGGGACAAACCATTCAAAAAGTTCAGACCCCTACGCAGTGGATAGTCACAGGGACGTCTACATCATAGTTGGTTTCCTAGTAAAAGCTGCAATATCGATCGATATCACATGTATGCATTTGATACATACATACAGGGTTAATTTCTCGAGCGCTACCTAAAGATGTCTTTCCCTGTATTCCGTCCCTGTCCGTATGCGGTATGAGGATCGATGCCACCGAAGACCAACACCGTTTCTCTATCCCAGTTGAAGAGCGACCCTTCCACCGTGTAGTTCTTGTTCGATGGACCCAGGATTGATGTAGATAGCTTATTCCTGAAAAAAGTCTGGATGTAAAACTTCTTGACATTACCTCGCACTATCTAATTAGTAAAATGAAACTTTACGAAGAGTAGGTTTTAGGCCTTCAAGTCTCCACAATTGGTCTATGCCTTCATCCCCCGTGGTACTACCAGTGGTCCTACCAGTAGTACCACGGGTACCTATTTTTTTTTACCCGTGGTACTACCAACAGCTCTGGTAGTGCCACGGGGGAATTTTTATTACCCGTGGTACTACTGGCCAATGTCATGGTTGATTTATGTCATTGCAAAAATGCAGAATTGGCTAAGCGGCGTGCGTGACGTTCCGTTTGTTCGTTTTGATATTCATCAAAATTATCAAAAGTCAAAAGTATTCACAGGACACGGAATGGTACGGGGTAGCAGAGGCACAACTTTGAGCCAGATACCCAGTAAGCTCCTGCGTGACAGAGGGCTAGTTAGCCCATTGCCAAGGCTACGGAGTAATGAAGCGTTACTCACATGTTCAACCTAGCGAATGCATCCCTGCTCTCCTTGAAGAGCGATATCTGCGGCGTGTGGAACTCCGCTTGCTCGCCAGCCTCCGGAGGGTCGAGCGAGGTCGCGGGGGCGTGCGGAGTTGCCGCCCGCTTTGGGAACGGCTGGGGCTGGAGAATGGAGTGCCGCGGCTGGACTTGGGAGATCCTGGAAAGAGTGGTGGTTGGACATAACAGGACTTGGGAGCTCCTGGAAATAGCGTTGCCAGACATCCGGATAAAGCCGGACATGGTTAGGATTTTTAGATGACTGTCCGGCAAAATTTCAAGCTGCCGGCCAGTCCGGTTTTTGTTAGGGTTTTAATTTCCTCTCAAGACGAAATCAATCACTGAGCGGTTAGCGCGGCTCGCGCTGAAACTTGCGCGTGAAACTTCGTATACAATAGTTGTGGGAAAGTGATTCACGTCCTTGTCTGTACCTGCTTATTTCTTCTTTTAAACGTTGGATTCGTTTATAGTGCTTAATGTCGTCATGAGATGTAATTTAATTGAAGTCGGCTTTACTTTTTGAATGTCCGGCCTTTTCATTGAAAAGTCCGGCTAAACTGGACGAAAAGTCCGGTTTTCTGAATTTTACATCTGGCAACCCTACCTGGAAAGAGTGGTGGTCGGAACATAACAGTACTTGGGAGCTGAAAGAATAGTATGGTTGGATGGACCGTAACAGGACTTAGGAGCTCCTAGAAAGAGCAGCGGTTGGAACATAACATAAGCGTTTTCCCATAAGGGGTGACAGAGCTATGCCCACTTTTACCCAGTGTTTCAATACTCCAACTTGCATGACAGGGGGCTAGCCCATCGCCGCAGCGATAGAGTGCTATGGTAATGGTTTCCTCACGATGTTTTCCATCACCGTTAGAACGTCCGTATAACGTACTAAGGATAAATAAAATTTAATATCTCATTGGTAAGCACCGGAAAAGGGGTTGTAAAAAAAGAAAAGAAATAATTGAAACAAAAAGTAAACTTTAGAAAAAACAGACTTCCACAAACCCTATTTGATTGATTGAGTTTAATAAAAACTGTAACCCCTTATCCCCCCCCCCCCCTTTGGGAAATTAATATTGTCAAATCCCATCTCAGTGCTACCCCAGGCTACTAAGGAAACTTTACAAAGTTTCATGGCTCTAGGTCCACCGGTTTAGGCTATGCGTTGCCTGCCCGTCGGCCACGCATTGTATTAGTACCTAGTATTTAGCAGTTCTGGTGGCCATATGTGGTCTTCATCAGCAGTTCCGCATCACAATATTATGCTTACCGTGAGTAAATGCACGAGTTATTACTAAAAACACAAAAATCACTATAGGTCTGCTATTATTCTATATTATTTGAAGAGTTCCCTCGATTTCTCCAGGATCCCATCATCAGATCCTGACCTCAATCAATCAATCAATCAAAACGTTTATTTGCTCAAAAAATATGTGTACATTGTACATAAGATCTTAGCTAAGCAGTGTAGTATCAACATATTCACAATCTAAAAGTTGGTGTGCAAATATTTTATTATGTCTACTCATTAAAATAAAATAAAATTATTCAAATCAATTAGTATTAAATATGTCATTAACCTTATTTTATAATTTGTCCATTAGATAAATAAATAATTTAGTTTTAAATATGTTAAATGTCAGATTTTTCATGTCATCGGGGATTTTGTTATAGATTTTGATTGCCATGCAATAGGCACTATTAGAATATAATTATAATCTTTGTGGGGGAACATATAATTTGTCTTTGTTTCTACCTCTAGCATTGAACATATTTTTTAACAAAAATGCACATTCCATATATGTATAGGCACGGCAGGGGAAGTATCTGTGTTTTTTTAAACAAAGGCTTACAACTATCCAGATAACCAACACCACATAATGTTCGGACACATTTTTTTTGTGTTTTAAACGCCCTGTCAAAGTCTACGGAGTTACCCCATATAATTAAACCATACCGTAGTGCTGACGAAACGTATCCGTGGTATGCCGACAGAGTTGCATCTCTTGTTGCCACTTCTCTCATACGTCGTAACACATAGACAAACCTATCTAGTTTCAGACATACCTTGTCTATGTGGGCTTTCCAACTGCAATGTTTGTCTATTACTATTCCTAAAAATAAGGTAGAGTCAACGTCTTCAATATCAGTTCCTTTAAACTTAATACACATCTTTGGTGCGGAGTGATTGTAGAAGTCTGAAATTGTATTATTTTAGTTTTTTCTGTATTCACCTTCAAATTGTTATTTTCTAGCCATGTCACAATATTATTCACCTGGTGTCAATGGGACCAATGGGAAGGTAAACCCTATCAAAAAAAATAAAAAAATTCCAAATCGGTCCATCCGTCTAGGCGCTATCGGGGAACATACATAAAAAAAACATCCGGACGAATTGTAAACCTCCTCCTTTGGGAAGTCGGTTAAAAAAGCAAAGTGGTTTGAAAGCAGCTTGAAATGGGCTGCTAGGACACATGGGGGGTTTTGACTAAGTAGCTCTTGCCTGTCCAAAGAAGGATGGGATCTTCGGAGCTGTCTGCAAACCTCATGTAGAGGAGAGGATCTGCCTTTAGGTTAAAATAGCAAGGAGTCATTAGGTTAGGTTACCTTTTGTTGCCACTATTCAAGGTAGCGGTGGCGGCAGCTAAGTAAATGGCGGCTTCGCTGTGACGTCTGTCCTTTCGTTGGTTCTGGAATAGGCAAAAAGGGTTAGACTTACTGCCATAATCAATTTTATTTGCGTCCCGTAAAAGCATGTACCAGACCTTTTCTCCTGGTTTAGCAAAGCCAACTTCCCCTTCCCCAGGGAAAACCCCAACCGCTCCGCTTTTAGTTTTTTTTCGGAACATCTTGTGTAGAATAAAGTCCTTGTATACCTCTGCATTAATTGAAATCCATCGATAAACAACGCTACATCAAACTCTCCCCCTTATATACCCTCTAATAAAAAAACGCGATCGATCAAAATTTTCGGAAGTGACAAGGCCAGTGGGCAGAGCACCAGCCCGATGGTCCGACGATATCATCAAGTCGTCGGGATCCCACTGGGTGCGATTGGCACAGGGCCGGGAAGATTGGCGCTACAGAAAAGAGACCTATGCCCAGCAGTGGGTCGATGTGGGCTGAGGACAGAGACTATACATCCAATTGACTGCGCCTTCGGGGGAATGCGGCTCGCCAAACGTTTGTTGTATTCAACAAACGTTCGCATACGCAACCTGTGTACGATGACGGGCCGCCAGACAGTTTCGCAGCGTCCCCCGCCGCCAGTAAATTGGTGAGTTGTGTTTCAAAGGAACATGTATCTATGCGCTCTCCACTGGATAAGTGCTCCCTGGCTGAAGATGATGATGATGACTAAAATTTGGAAATAAATCAAGGAAATTGTGTGAGTTGTGTGCCAATTTTCGTCAAAATCGATAAAAAATGCGACCCTATAGGCGAGAACACTGACGAACGCATTTTTGGCCAATCTCGAAACTGGTAACTGTGCTCGCTTCGCTCGCTTGATCAATTATTAAGTTATTTGCATAAACCTCTGTGACGGCGTTGGTGGCTGTCTCGCTGCTGGATCCGGTGTTGAGTGTTTGATCGTCTGTTGAGTCCCGCTCAGGGGGGTCGTAAAGTTGAGGCATCTCGTAAACTGGGGCGCGGCGATACTGAAAAGACCACAAGTCATCGTTTCTAGGGTACCGTACTCGAAGGGTGCCGAACGGGACCCTATTACTATAAGGCTCCGCTGTTCGTCTGTCCGTCCGTCTGTCTGTCCGTCCGGCCGCGGGTCCTAGAGCACGAACCGTAATAGCTAAAAAGTTGAAATTTTCATAGAATGTGTATATCTGTTGCTGCAATAACAATAAATATTGAAATACGAGAGATATTACAAAATAAAGGGGGTCCCCATACAATACAAGAAACTCCATCAAGGAGGCGGGGCTTGGCGCGGCGGCGGTTTGTAACTGGTTGTATGTGTCATTGTGAAGGCCATTTGATCATATATTTGTATTTCACAACATTCAACAACCACCCCGCCAACGCCGCACCCGACACGTCAATGGTGTGCCGAAGTATTTGTTCATGTGGGGCAGTGCCAGAAAAAGAAGAACTTTTACCTCTTCATATTTCTGCTGCGGCCCCAAGTCTGCCGGCATTCTTCCCCCGTCGTGATCCCGCGGCGAGCTGCAGGATGGACTCCCGTTGGGGGGCTCCCGCGCTGACGGGTTGAAGGGCTGGTGACATCAGAAGGAACATTTTATTTCATTTAGGCATCATTTAGGTAACGGAATAAACGCGTCACGTTTTCCCAAACAGGGCGACAGAGGCTCAATTCAATTACTCAATTCTCCATTTACCATCATGGGGCTAGCCCATCGTCGCCGCTACCTATATGTATACAGGGTGAAATTAAATTAGCTGACCATATTTTGAGGAATGATAGTACCCATCATTGTGAACAACTTTCCCTATGAAACATATGGTCGCAAATGAAAAAAATTTTTCTTCCCCCAGTACATTGCCCCGATCAGCTGATTTCAAGTTACTATGGGAGACCCAAAATTTTTTTTCGTTTGCGACCATGTTTCATAGGGAAATTTGTTCACAAAGATGGGTACTATCATTCCCCAAAATATGGTCAGCTAATTAAATGTCACCCTGTATATGCAGTTCTGAAGTATTCAAGTAACATTATTTCACTTCATAATCATCAACACTATCACTACATAGTATATATAGTACGTGAATTTGATAAACTGAAGTGAAGTGTTTGAAAATACAAATACAGGTTTTATTTATAACGAAAGTATGTGTTTGTGCTTTTGTGAGAGTTAGATGTGTAAAAGAGAAAAGTTCAATATTGGGAGTACATGCCTAGAAGTCTGGCAAGGCCTGGGGCCTAATGCTGCTCTGAGAATTTCACTTATATTTCATTACTATTCCATTGCAAACACCCAAAATGGCGTCATTTGGTATTCTCCTAAATTATTATCCTCCTTGATTGGGTGTTTGCAATGGAATAGTAATGAAATAGTAATGAAATATAAGTGAAATTCTCAGAGCAGCATTAGGGCCCTGGTTGCCCTGGACCTGGAGATGAAGTAAATAAGCGGACGGCAGAGATATGAATCCATGGAGTAAATTCGGGTGAGATCGTTTCAGTACCTATGTAGAGAACTAACACCTAAACAACTAAACCACAACGAACACAAACTCAAGTGACAAGCAAATTACAGCGAGTGAAGAGTAGACGCCAGGACAGATCGAAGTTTAATGTATATTATTTTAAGTTAATGAACCTATGCCATAAAGTTATGTGTGTTAAGTGTAATGAATTAAGAAGTGTTGCATACATGTAAGTTACATCTTGAGTTAGAGATTGCAGGTTCATGATTTCGTGCAATACCGAGTCGCGTTAGTGTTAGGTGTTAGTGTCTATACATATTCATATTCATATGTGTGTGATTTACGTAAAGTTTCGGAAAGGCGTAGTGAACCCGGTGATGTGTGAGTGAGTGATCTCTTGAATCAAAATGTATCACTAGAAAGTGATAAATCTATAAAAAATATAAGTATGCTGTGTATCTCAATATAAACTTTCGATGAAAATTAGTTTGATCAAAATGTAATGAGCAGTTTTTAAGATATAAAACATTTATTAAAAATTGCAAAGATAACTTTGTCATTCATAAAAAGACTATGAAAAACAAAGTTACAACACATAATCCAGTCTAATAATTACATGATACTACGGAACCCTTCATGGGCGAGTCCGACTCGCACATGGCCACTTTTTTAATAGATAGAGTGATTCAAGAGGAAGGTTTATATGTAAGTATAATAGGCACATGTATGATAACGTGCACCGTGCATTGCACCCGTGCGAAGCCGGGGCGGGTCGCTAATTATTTATAAGTCATTAGGCTCACCAGTTTTTTATTTTCAAAGAACTCGCTCATCGTCGGGATGTCTCTGCCGCCAGCGGTGAACGCCCTCAGCGTTGCTGGTAGGGGAAAATCAAGCTTCGGCCTTGCGCCAGCTTCCATTCCCCGCATGCTATTTGGCATCCCTGGGCTACCTAGAAAAATATAATCCGGTCATACTTAGTCCTGTGCTGGGCCCGAATTCTACTGTACACAAGCATACCACAAGCCTGGCACAAACTTGAATACGAGGCATTTGGTATTATACTAAAACCGGAATCCAATTCACAAGCGCCAGCGTGACGCCAGCCTACTTCGTATTCTACTATCCAAAACGTACTTACGCTGGCGTCAAACTGGCGCCAGCATAAGAACGCTTTGGACAGTAGAACAAAGTACGCTGGCGTCACGCTGGCGCTTGTGAATTGCGATTCCGGTTTTAGTAGAATACCAAATACCTCGTATTCAAGTTTGTGCCAGGCTTGTGGTATGCTTGTGAACAGCAGAATTCGGGCCCCTGATCAAAGTGTTGTCGCTTCAAGCGGGCTACACACGACATGATATCGGTGGCGATCTAGGGTGTAAAAAGGTGATAAACTGGAGCCGCCTGCTGTGTTCGCTTGGAGTGGTGTACTCTCAGGTGAGCCACGTCAGTAGTGTAGTTGCACAGCATACTCATAGGACTTTATCGTAGATAATTAATTTAGTTTACTAACCTGGATTGTCTTCAACCCGCCTCGCCGCCGGCATGTTGAGTAACATCTGGTCCTTGGATATGCTGAACTGCTCCAAGTAATTGAGGAATTCTTTGTAAGTTACGTGGTTCTGTGGACAATGTAAAATTCTATCCCATTATTCTGTCAATATCAACACGATCCACGGATATATTTTAACTGCTTACTAGCCATCTTGACAGTTTGACGATTTTATTTGATATGAAAACGCATAGTTAAAGATTAGTGTACTTTATATACCTTTTCTTCTCCAATCCAACTCCTATCAGCTGGCTCAGTCAACCCGAGCACATCAATCCAGTGATAATAGTTTTTCGAGTTGTTTCCATACCAGTATTTGATTATTACGTAGCTGAAAATGAATTAATTTTCAACATTATATGAAAAGTTTGAGGGACGAGATTTCATCCAAACAGTCTCAAGAACAGCTTTCATATTTGTTTAATCTGATGGAGCTGATACCACGTAAACCACTTAGTGTCGCTGCATACGGGCTCCTAGCCACAACTACAAACGCCGCCACGAGAAGCTAATAGTTCAGTAATTCTGTGTTTTCAGACAAACAAATTATAAAGCTTTGAAACTTGTGTGGTGGTTGGTACTTTTGGTTGTGGAGTTCAAAATGCACAACTCTCCTCCCTCCCCCTGACGCTACACTCCCCCATCGCCGTGAAGTTTGTCCCCGTTAACAGTTTTTCACTTTTAATTCAAAACCGTACATAATTGTTAAAATATGTGTACGAGTAAATAAAGAAGACAAAATTTCGCGTCGATAACATTTTTATTAATTAAAATTGGTCCAGTAGTTTGACTTAGGGATGTAGTATTGCGTCGCAAAAGTTACTATGCGGCTTGGTAAATACTAGAGATGTAACACATACTGATTCTATGCTGAAAATCCATCTTGATTATTTTGGGAGTATTTTGGACCCAATCTTCCGGGGACAAACTTCACGGTTGTTTGTTATTCCCATACATTGATTACATAATCACTGTACTATAGAAGCGGCCGTATCATAATAGACTAAAGGTGGGAAATTCGCTTCTTGTCACACGCACATGCTTCAAAACGCCGCCGCCGCCACACGTCAGTCGCGCGATTTATACGGCCGCCGCTTCGAGCTTCACGTGCCGGCGTTTGTGGCTGTCGTGTGCGGGGGCCCTTAGACCCTAGCCCTAGCTAGACTATACAACAAAGGTTCTACTACGTATCTCTAAGTGTCTCCAACCATATAGTGAATCAATTGCGATAAAGCATGGTTCTCCAGGAGCTCTATTTTTCATTCGCTCGTGTGATATATGACTTGCGTAACGAGTGGTTCTGAGCAATCGTTGCAGAGCGAATTGAATATAACGAACGAAAATCGGTAGAAAATAGCGCTCGTTTGCAAAAGAGCGATTGAGAAATAGAGCTCCAGGTCAAGCCTGACAACATAACGACGGGTATAAGTCAGGGAGTATTATGCAATGCAGGACAGGACGTCTTATGTTTGAAGCGCGAGTTTGTCACTTGCAAAATATGATTTGCTTGGCATCTAGGCAGCTAGATCAGTCTGCGTCCTACACGGTCGGACGTAGACTGATCTAGCCTACGTCCAGACTTAGATATTAACCACTCACGCGAGCCCATCATCGACCATCTGCTGCACCGCCTGGTTGTTCACTATCTCGAGGATCTCCGCGTTGTCGGGGTTCCTCTTGATATCGACCAGCTGCCAGGGCGGGATGAGGCCGAAGCGCACGCAGCGCATCACGTCCACGCAGTAAGGCTTGCGGCCCGGCCAGTTGTGCCACAGCCAGCGGACGCCGGCCATCAAGACTTCCATCTCGCTGCGGAGGGCGGACCACCAATGAGACAGACGTGCAAAGATTTAAAAGGTTTTTTTTATACATTCGCGGAGTTTCAAATGGAATTTCCTACAAATAAACATAAACATAACATAAACATTTACATACAGGCACATACATTGCTTCTGGCCCCACACTAGGATACCCTACTGTGTCGTGGGAACCAGAAACAGCGACATCACAAACATGATGAAAATGATTCATCACTCACGCAGCTTTCGCGCAATCGTCTCTGTCGTCAATCACATTAAGTGCTTCCCTGTCTGTGTATGAACGCGATTTGAAATGTTGCCTACCTTGTAACGCAAATATAATTGGATCGAAGAAAAACCATTACTTCTTCAGGATCGAGTCCAAGAAAGTCTTTAGAAGACACCAGAGGTAAGAAGAATCTCATCACTCGAGGCACCTACAAATTAAATGGACTGATATAAATACAGTATTAGGTTGCCAGCTCCAAAAAAAATTTTGTAAGGCTTACCATTAAATCCATCACAGGAGTTAAACCTTTTACTCTAGCCTCTCTATAAAGCGCAAATGCGGAATCTTCGCTAAACAAGTTCTCATTGAGAATTAACGCCCAGCACTGTTCTTCCAGGTCCTTGATAGAAAGAAACTGGGCAGCGATGAATATGTCCAGAATATTGTTCTTTTTCATGCCTTTAGTGCTGTCATGGCCATTGAAGATCATCCATTCATAGATGATGTGGAAAGCTTCTGGTGACACACTATTCTGGGGGCATGATAATACACATATTTCAGTAATTATATATGTAAACATTTTCTAGATGAAATTAAATTATGAAAACATTGTTACTCACGAGTGGTAATTCTATTACACGACGAGAATTTGACTCAAAGAAAGAAGAGTAGATCTCTAAGATGATGTGGTGACAGTGGAACTCCTCGTCACCAATGTGAATCACTGTATCTGTATTCCTGAAATATGCTCAATTTCTGAATAACGTCATGGCTTGGCTTAGCAACACGTCAAATAAAAGTCCTATAAGTAGCTGCCCAAAAACTTTTTAGTTAGATCTTTAAAGGAGAGTGACCTAAAAAACCTTTTAGTTAGATTTTTAAAGGAGAGCAAAGGAAAATCTATTCTGGGTGCCTTAGGGGTTATTCCATATGATCATTATCCTACTTACATATAATTATGTATCCGCCTATAAATCTCTTGCATCATATCCGCTTTTTTCGGCAGTTGAATTCTCATCCAGTCCACTGGTTCGACTAAGGCATAACCCAAGCTGGCCAGGTCTCTTCCTTCTTTCTTCTCTTTATCGTCCCTCATACCGACTCTGGGAGTCTTCTGGGAGTTTTGGACGTGGACATTTTGTACAGTGGTCTCTTTTGGTCCATATTGCAGATAAGGCTCTTCTGATTCTTGGCCTTCTTCCTGTACGATACAACTCGCAATGTAAATTGTAATTTTTATTGGTCCATAACTAAATGGATGTGTAAAGTAAACCATATTGGACTAACCTCTGTCTCCTCCTGTGGCATTTGTGAACGTCTAGCTGAGTTGCTTTCAAACTTGACTTTAACTTTAGCTTGTGTAGGATCTGCTAGGAGCACGCCCACCGTCGACGATTGAAATACCACCTGAACAGTTTGTTTTGTTTATTCATGACTATCAACGCGATATAAGATATAACATGTACGTAGATATAGGTAAATAACGTTAGATATTAATAGGAAAGGTGCCTTAACTCTTTCCGTATTTTGCGTTTCTATCTAGCTGCAGAACACATTCAATCATACATACCTGATTAGATTGCACCTTCAAATTGCCACTGGGAGTCGATTCGAAAGGAAATGCTGCTCTTTTAATGCCCTGGATTTCTTCTGTACTATAAGCACTGTAGGAATCGGAAACAGTCTTAAAGTATTGACTTTGTCTATAAATAAGTAGAGAAATGTAGACCCTTCAAATATAATTATAATTATTATTGATTCCAAACTTGGATTGCTCTTGAGCAAATATTTCATGTGAAATAATTGGAACTGCCGTAAAAATATATTAAGATACCTGTTGATGGCAATTTTCTAGTCATATAGCAAGCAAATTGCCATTTCGACCTGTCGTGGTAAGTACCTAGAGTTGTCAGCACCGGATGTGAAATTGGGGTCGTATTGCATAGCCTGGGTATACTCCGCCTTGTCTGGAGACTGCTCACCGTTCCTCGTCTTTGGTGTCCTGGACCATATCATCAGCATTAACGTCATTATCAATAATTATACTACTTTAAAAACTAAAAACACCCTTTCGAGATCAAGGGTCTTAACAAAATGAATTAAATGTGCCCAAAGTCGGTTAACCAAACGGTTAATAAATAGGAATCCTAGGGTTTCGTTTACCACCGTCTGGCTCCATCCTCAGATGATGATAATGAAAAATTCGCTAAAATATATGAAAATAGGCCTCGTTACGATGGATCAAATGAGCCCAAACTCGATGGGTTTACAAGTTAACATCCTAGGGTTTCCTCCGCTAACGTCGAGCTACATCATCAGATAAGCTCGATGGTACCATATTATTGTATCGTCCATCTGAATTACGCCCATACCAAGTTTTGTAGTGATAGAACTAGAAATGGGTATTTCCATTCCTAGATTTGCTGCACTATGTTATTTAGTTACAATACAACATGCCCTAAAGGGTTTAAAATCGTAAACCCTTAAATAAAATGGGTCAGCACCTATCATCCCACTATGTATGCTGCTGTATATTGGTAAATACTCGACATTGGAGCCCTACTTTTCAATCGCTCTTTTGCAAACGAGCGCTCTTTTTTACCAATTTTCGTTCGTTATATTTAACTGGTTCTCTCTCAGAAGCACACGGGTCGAACAAACGAACAATGGAGAACAATAGATAGATAAGATGTGTCGACGAGAGGGTTTAGCCCGATTTTACCAACAGCTAGGGTCACTTATCTCTTTCTTACATGCCTAGCGATTGTTTCTTAAATTAAGGGTAGATACCCTAGTAGCCTAGATAGCCTTCAAACTTAGGTCAAAGTGAATCAACTGCTAGATGCCCCCTGAAAAAGCACAAAGTATCCCCTAAAATATCCCTATCTTTTTTTTGTGAAATCGGCTTCAAGTCTACCTTTCGTTATAATTCCACATGTGTCTTCGATGTTCTTTCTTTTTACAAGAGTAACAAACGCCTGTGTCGCCGTCCCCAGATGACAGGTCATAGATCAAACCCTGCGCGAACCTGTGCGTTATCACCTGGCTGCTTTGCCGGAAGAATTCTAAACCTGAAAATAAATCTTCCTAAACTTTATTATTTTGCGGAGTAGCTGAGGCATTATAAAATAAATTACAAGCTTCAGTTCTATTCTATTCTATTCTATTCTATTCTATTCTATTCTATTCTATTCTATTCTATTCTATTCTATTCTATTCTATTCTATTCTATTCTATTCTATTCTATTCTATTCTATTCTATTCTATTCTATTCTATTCTATTCTATTCTATTCTATTCTATTCTATTCTATTCTATTCTATTCTATTCTATTCTATTCTATTCTATTCTATTCTATTCTATTCTATTCTATTCTATTCTATTCATAATTCATAATTCATAATTTCTTTATTGCACACAATTAATTGCAATGACAAAAAGTAAATAAAAACAGTGTACAAAGGCGAGCTTATCTCTAAAAAGAGATCTCTTCCAGCAAACCAAGTTCCGATGAGAGAGTTTGATATATCAGCTTCTATTCTATTCTATTCTATTCTATTCTATTCTATTCTATTCTATTCTATTCTATTCTATT
The DNA here is from genome assembly GCA_963457715.1 of Argyresthia albistria. Lineage (NCBI taxonomy): Eukaryota > Metazoa > Arthropoda > Insecta > Lepidoptera > Argyresthiidae > Argyresthia > Argyresthia albistria. The sequence goes on along the minus strand of OY735257.1, from coordinate 9,040,504 downwards.
CTATTCTATTCTATTCTATTCTATTCTATTCTATTCTATTCTATTCTATTCTATTCTATTCTATTCTATTCTATTCTATTCTATTCTATTCTATTCTATTCTATTCTATTCTATTCTATTCTATTCTATTCTATTCTATTCTATTCTATTCTATTCTATTCTATTCTATTCTATTCTATTCTATTCTATTCTATTCTATTCTATTCTATTCTATTCTATTCTATTCTATTCTATTCTATTCTATTCTATTCTATTCTATTCCATTCCATTCCATTCTATTCTATTCTATTCTATTCTATTATGTTCTATTCTGTTCTATTCTGTTCTATTCTGTTCTATTCTGTTCTATTCTGTTCTATTCTGTTCTATTCTGTTCTATTCTGTTCTATTCTGTTCTATTCTGTTCTATTCTGTTCTATTCTGTTCTATTATGTTCTATTCTGTTCTATTCTGTTCTATTCTGTTCTATTCTGTTCTATTCTGTTCTATTCTGTTCTATTCTGTTCTATTCTGTTCTATTCTGTTCTATTCTGTTCTATTCTGTTCTATTCTGTTCTATTCTGTTCTATTCTGTTCTATTCTGTTCTATTCTGTTCTATTCTATTCTATTCTATTCTATCTCTCCATTTGCAGCGAAAAGGATTTGATTATTTATTGGCGGGCGCAACTAATCAACTACATCTCTGCCAGCCACCCCGTATGGGAGAAAGCGTGACGCTATGCTACTTTTGTGACAAAGGACACAATACATTCTTACTGATATCGCTTCGAGTGTTAGTCAGGTCCGACAAGGAGATACTTCTGTACAGTTTTGGCTTGATTATGATGTGGTAGCTCTCACTAATATCCCTTAGTAGAGACTGCCTGTGTCTACGTGTCACAATTTTTCTGTGGAACAAAATCCATACAAAGCTATTATTATGTTACTTACAATTCGTCGCGTCCTGTAGGACACAATGATTTAGTGTAGTGTAGTCTTAGTGTAGTAGAGTTAGGAGACCTGAGTCATTACTTAGAGATGATCTAGGGTGGGGACCTACCCGATAAGTACACATTTTCTTTCTGAATAGGCCAACACGGTCTAGTAGATAGGTAAGTCAAGTATGTGCTTACTTGCTTGTCTTGCGTGAATGCTTGGGGGATATCGCATTTGATGAAGATTCTTGACTGTTTACCTGAACAGAATTATTTTATTATATAATAAACTCATCACATAGGTTTGTCTACGGAAAATGTTTTAATTACCTAATTCTAAAGAAATAATTGGTGGAGTAAGATAATATAAGATAAGATAAGATAAGCGTTTATTCAGACGTCATCATTTCATTATACACAAACTAGAACAATGATTATATGTATACTTAGTTTTACATATAATGTTTTAGGTTTAATCACGTTCACATCAGCCTAAAATAATGCAGTTTGTTGGTTGTCATTGGTCTGTATATCAGAGACGAAACCCCTTATTGATTACGTTGCAGTACATAAAAACAGGTATTCTTCCTGCCCACAGTCAGTATACTTCACCGATACACGATAAATATGTACCAATGTATGTAGAAATATGTAGGTATACCCCATTTCGAATTACATTTCGTCGAATAACAATTCATCGATGACACCTCGTCGATGAATTGTTTCGACGAACGTTATTTACTCGAAAGTTGTTACATCGATGGTTCATTTCATCGAATGTTGTTTAGTCGACCATTTTAGAAAAAAAAACTCGTTCAAACAAACGATCGACGAGGTGTCATCGATGAATTGTTATTCGACGAACTGTAATTCAAAATGGGGAAGTGAACCCATACATACATATTACATCGATATACCTATGTAGCTACCTTTACGGTACCATAATATATTAAAGCTTGCCCATCGCCTATGCAATGCAAGACTAAGGATTTCGAAGGTTATCAACATTTTCCTGTTTACTTTACGTCAGCACAAAGCTAACGGACGCGACGCGACAGAGAGTCTGTCCATATAGGTAACTAAAGTGCTGCCTGCACCTTAAATATAAACGACGACGGACGCGCGACGGATTTATTGATAAGATATTTTTTTATATATTTATTTGGGAACTGAGTCCACAGCACGATATACATTATTATAACTTAAAAATATGATTGAACATAGACCTATTAAGGGCTCTTATTTTGTGACCTTATCATGAAAATGGATAAAAATAAAATCAATTAATTAATTAATGTTAATATTTTTTGCTCTCCTACTTATAAGATACAAGTGTCCCTTCCTACCTTTAACCAACCAGCCATAACACATTGTAACAAGATCTCCCAGCAGACCTAGAATAAAGGCATGCATGGTCCTTGAGCAATTACTCATCCGTGGAAGGTGTCCGGCTGCCTGTATGGTCTGCTCTTCATTTATTGTTTTAATCTTACATGTTTTTCCCAACGGGACTACACCAACGAAACAACCGCTTGGTGGCCCCTGAAGCGAAATAAAGAATAAAGTTCCACAAATGGTTCCAAAATATTTTTACTTACTTCGTCCGAACTAAAGCTCCTTTGCATGTCACATTCGTCGAAGGAATAGAATATAAACAGGGACCATACTGCGTGTAATATTGATCTCAACTTGGCCAAAAAATACCACAATTCTGTATAAATTGTTATCTTATCGCTCCGCAAAATTGATTACGCTTGTAAAATTTCAAAATAGCCATGATCAAATAAATACAGCTTTCCAACAATCTTATTTTTGGATTGCGGTGACGGGTGAAACTAACGCTTTTGTCAGGTTCGTTGCAATAAGCTGCGTAGAACTGGCACCCTCCTGTAAACGTCACTCACGCGCCAAATGATCGTTGGGAAGGTGTATACTGCACTATGGTCTGTATTTATACTTTTTAACCCTCAACCTATTTGCTTTGACGCTTTGACACTTGCCATAAACAAACCGATTTGAGATAAATAGAGTGGAGCTATTATTAAATCGACCAGAATCATTTGCTATATGCATCTTTGCTTATGCATTTAGTTTTAACGATGCAATATGATATTATTATGAGGACGTTGCTAACGCATTTGAAAAGTTCTTCTGTACCATGCCCATAATAACAACAGAAGCACTACTACCACCATCCTCTTCTGAAAAGTCTCTAGATTACTTGGTTGAAAATGTTCCCCAACACAAGAGTGGCTTCAACTTCAAACTAATAGACTCTAACTATATTTAAAACATTCAAACTTCTAAACGTTAAAAAGACTGAAGATCTATGGGGCATGTCGGTAAAAATAGTTAAATCGGCAATCATGTTCAATAGTTGTATAGCAGAAGGTGTTTTTCCTGACCTCATGAAAATGAGCAGATTATACCACTTTTCAAATCCGGTAGCAAGGAAGACCCTGCGAACTTAAGACCTGTATCTGTTTTGCCAGTATTGAGCAAAGTGTTTTTAAAAGGTGATACTTACTGATACATACTGAATCAACTACAATCTCACTTTAACGCATCAGGGCTACTCCACAAAAAACAATTTGGTTTCACCAAAGGCAGATCAACAACTGACGCCGGAGTAGCACTAGTGCATCATAGCATCTATAGTGCGTGGGAGGGATAACAGGATGCGGTTGGTGTATTCTGTGATCTTTCCAAGGCCTTTGACTGTGTGGATCATCAAACCCTTCTGCTCAAACTGCAACACTATGGTATTAAAGACAATGCTTTAAAATTAATGGAACCCACCCTTCGTGTGCGAGTCCGACCTTGACCGATTTTTTCCTCTAGTTCGTGGTCTCATTATGATCTTGGAAGTAAATACATGATATAATATTGGCACATGTGCGTGCACTTCAGTATTCCTTAGACTCATATTCTTCCATGGTCGTGGAAGATATTGGATGATTATTACAAAATCAAGAAAAAGAGCTTCATGAATAAACACGAAATAAATAAATGTAAAGACGTTATTAAATTCCTAACGGTTAAACTATATGATCGACTTCCTTGGTTTTATCACAATCATTCAATGTTCCTTATAAAGAAGTCCGATAACCTGCAAATAAATAGTAACATATTTGCTTCGAAACAGACAACGGACTGACACCGTCCAAAACTGCACACTCGAAAATACTTAGGTGAAACCATAGATATCTGTGGGTGAAACAGTACCTTTGCCACCCCATATAGTTAAAGGTGTGTTGCTGTGTTATATACCACTGCCAAGGCTTATCAAATAGGTATCTTGTACTCATCTCATACCGACAGACAGACACATAGCCAGCCTGCAATGGTTGTACGAAGTAGTTTTTTAATGGTAATTATTTGCCTCCTTGGCGAGAAGGGACTGCAAAAAGTTAAGTAAAGCAACACCTTACAATCACGCTATCGTAAAATAATATTTAAGTACCTATGTACATACTTAATTTATGTACAAGGGTGTGACAGAACAATCACTCGTAAATTCCTAATAGTATAGATAGATGGTACCATTTGTTTATTGATGACAGCACGTTGACGATTGACGACTAGCTCTACGTGCCATCGAAAATCATGACCTCAGTTTTTTCAAATCAAATCAAATCAAAACTTTATTGCACCATAATGTATAAATAAGGTCTTAAAGTTAAATAACAGTCTCTATTATGGACCCTTTTAGGGTAATGCAAAAATACTTATGGAATGTATTAAATCTTATCTAATAACAAATTATTTAAATACTTTTAGGTATATCTAGGTTTACAATCTTCATCCATACAAACACCATCTCCATTCTCAAAAGTTGGCTAATACAGTCGGAGCCAGCTTTCTTTGGTTCTGAGCGAAGGTAAGGTGGGGGTGGGGTAACCTCTCATTCTCGTTTATGCAACTGTCCCTGTAACCCTTAATTGGGCGACTTTTTCATTGGATTTCGCATTTATTACCAATCCTTAAGGTTATAAATCTGGTCGTGGGATGTATTAAACACTATGTATACATAAGTCCAATTAAGGGACAAGATGGGATGTAAGGTCACCCCCACCATGACCTCGCTCAGATACTACACCCGGTTCCCGAAACGAAAATTAACGGTGATCGGTCAATCACTTGTTAAACTAATTTCAGCCAATCACACCTGCCGCATATTCACATTTTGAATTCATCATAGATTAATGACCACTCTTTCAGAAACTGGGGATAAGAAACTTTGCACAAACTGTAAGTAGGTACTACATTATCTCTGGTTACCGAAGTGTCGGCTCTTTTGCGGAATCGATACCTATATCAATCAGTCAATATTTGCTATATCTATTACGCATCGATGACTACCTAGATCTTTTGAGAATATTTCCACAAACTGCTCAATTTTCAGGTAGATGACGTCAGCTCAGTTTCGGGGTATAGGTCGCTAAATACACTCTTATCGTCTAAGGTATAGTATTTAACTGAATGCATGTCTGTACTTCCGTTAGTGGCTGGCTCGCTGTCCATGAGATCAGTTGGAGTTGGAGTTGGAACCAAGGAACGGAAACAGGTTTACCGTGTTAACATTGTTGGATCTTTTAAACCAAGTAAGTAATTGTTTACTTGCACATTTTACTTATATTTATTACTAAACTGACCTCAACAATTGATATAAATTTCAACTTGATACGTCCACGCGTTCTTGATATAGAAGGTCTTGACACACAGACGGACAGACGGACGCACGGACAACAATGTGAGGGTTCCTTTTTTTTCCTTTTAAGGATCGGAACCCTAAAAAGCGATACGCTATTTAATTTGTAATTTCTTTATTGTACTCATATGATGACAAACAGATATCTTATAGAAAAATCGTGTACAAAGGCGAGCTTATCTCTATTAAGAGATTTCTTCCAGCAAACCATGTTGGGTAGGAGACGGAGATGATAGGAGGTAAGGGGAAGAACTGCGCGTAAAATAAAACTGTATAAACATAAACATTAGGCACATATACGTACTATGTTTGATTTGTTATTTTTCTTTGCGTGATTTTTGCACCTGTTAGCTGATAAGTAGTGTTAACTTCTCAAACAATCTACAGGAAGTAAATAATGCAAACTATACCTAGTTTATTTATGAAACGTTGTACCTACCTCTAGATCAGATGCTTACGTTACGTCCATTTGCAATAATCTATCTATCCATCCATGGTTTTCACATACTGTTAGATTTGACAGTTGCGCTATGAAACCTATGTTAAATTTGACCCTATCTATCTGCAGATTGAAGATAGATAGGTTATTGCAAACGGTCGTTAGCTGCGTTGTTAGAAACCTAAGTTGACTAACCAATTCACACGATACCTAATTTCATCTCTTTTCTACTTACTGATGAATTTTCTGAATCAGAAAGATTATCTTAGCTAGGGAAGTCAATATTATCTAAGTTTATCTACCTCTACCTATACGAAGTTTCATATCAGAACTAGTTGTATACAGGGTGTCCCAAAACTCATCGCCACGCGGGCACCAGGTGAAAACCCAGCTCATTCAGGGTCTGGTAAAAATAAAATAAAAATATATGTCACTTGGTTAAAAAAATACACTTATTTCAAACATTCAAAAAATCGTCATCCTTTATCACGTTTATGGTCACAGTGACAACCAACTTAGCAATTTTTCCACAAATTCTTTACTAAAATGATCCTAAAAAACTGTTCTATTGATGACAATTATAAATTGAGCAGAAAATTGCGTCAGATTGATAAAAAATTACAGACCCTAACAAACTACGTATTTTTTTATCAATCTGACTCAATTTTCTGCTCAATTTGTAATTTTCGTCAATAGTAAGTTTTTTAGGGTCATGTTAGTTGAGAAAACGTAGAAAAATTGCTAACATTGTCGTCACTACTGTAACCATAAATGTTATAAAGGGTAACGATTTTTAGATTTTTTGAAAAAAGTCTATATTTTTTGAACCAAGTGACATAGAATTTTTATTGTATTTTTATCAGACCTTGTATGGGCTGCGCTTTCAGCTGGTGCTCACTTGATGTTGAGTTTTGGGACACTCTGTATTTTAAGTAAATTATTCTCTATTCCCAATAAACACCATATATATTCCACAACTCATACTTACCCTCTCTGTCCAGAAAAAGAGTATGTCGAACAACGAGTGCGAATGCGTCCCCATCCCCATCGAAGTGGCAGCGGAACAGCAACAAGATGCGCAGACGCAGGTCGACGAACACGCCGAGGTAGAGCCTCAGACCGTGAAGATAGAGTCCAGGAACATGATCCAAGCCAACTTAATCTGCCCGGACGGCTGGGTGATGGGTGCAGACGGGAAATGTAGGGAGATCTTTTGAGATCTTTGTTTTGAAATTAATGATGTTGCCTAAGTTAGTTTTAAATGTCTAACTTTAAAAATAATTGTGACTGTTTACATTAGTTAATGTTTAACATTAGTTAATGTTTGCCCCTTAATTGTATCATAAGTTTTTAATTGAAAAGTGTAATAATTTATTCTCTATAGTTCAGGATCTTGTTTTGTAATTTAATCTTGATGAGCTATAACTACTATTATGTGAAGATACAATGTTCTCGATACTCTCGAATATTATGAGAAACGGACGGTCTACGGTCTGTAAGCTTTTAATAAAGTACGTTTTTTTACCTACAAATTATTTTCAATTCTTGAAGAGGGTTACTCTGATTCGGAGCAGGAGTGTATGCAGTTACGTATACCAATTAATTATTCTAAGTGCCACTTATGATACTCATCAAAGTCAGTTGTAATTAGGATTGATTAGGTTGGATGCCGTTGCCATGACATTGCGAGGCTGTTATTCCCCAATTAGTGTCCGAGGCGAGAAGTCGAGAACTGGCCGCGACCGCGACTGGCCCGAGCCGAGCGGCAGCCATTACATAATACGTGGCATATTTGTATGTATGTATGTAACGATGTAACGATATATGTTTTGAGTTCTAGAAAAAGGCACTGTAGTTTTCGATTTGCAATATAGGGGATTTGGGGGGTAAAAATCGATCGAGTTACGTCTCATAACTGAAAAATCGCGTATTTCCGAGTATTCATGGTTTTCTCATACCCGTGAAATAGGATTGACAATTTCACTTTAGTACAATGAAAATAAGGCATAAATTCCAATGACAATAAAAAAAATGTTTACTCATTGCGACCTTAGATAACTTGACACTTTTTGGCCCATGTCTTCGGAAAATTCACACAAAAAGGTTACGTTCAAATAAGTTCGAATGTAAATTCATTATCTGCTATAAAGCCTTCTTGCTTGTACTTTGATGAGGAAAACAAAATGCCTGTTTGCTTCTCGTTTGCAGCTGTTTAAAAGCAGAGCAGCATATTGATTGATGTTAATGCAGTCTGATGAATAGAATATAAATGTTTCATTGTGTTTGTACCACCAACCGCCGAGCTAACCAGATATTTAACTCTTAATTACAGAAAATAATAAAGCGATACCTACCTCATAGAATGATTGTAAACCCACATCCCATTAATGGCATAATTAATGAGGTCTTCGTTCACGATTAATTGTGTAGAGGCATTCACTTACTCATAATATTATTACTGTGAATTAATGACCTGCAGATATGTATATGTGTACACGTGCTTTAAATGTACTTCTTCACACCTACATACAAGAGCCCGTATAATCAATCATTCGGAATTATAATAATGAAACCCACCTGTTTCTAATTAACATCATTTACTTTTAAAATATTCATATACATAATACTAACTTTGTGATATTCAAAACATATGGTCTAACATACAAAATTAAAATATCTGTCTAGAACCTGCTTTTAATAAAATTGGTATTGTTAATATTTATCTACAAAAATTATAAGTAACCGAGCGTTGCGTATGTTTTAACGAACGGCGCGTCCGTGTCGCACGCGTTCCTGAAAAAGAAATAGAATTGTTTTAAAACCGGGGCAAGCCACTCAGCGTTGACGGAACAGAGGAGCAACTAGAACGGACCGGATGAAGCTAACAGCACGAAACATTTAGCTCTACTTAGGAATGCTCTACATAACAATGCTCTACATACACCGATTTTATGATACGTTTGCAAATGTGTATTTTTTTTAAGGCTGTGTAACAATTGCTATCTATAGAAACTCTGCTTAATAGATTTTTAGTATATTTACCAAAAAAAAAAAAAAAACAAACTAGAGCCAAACACAAAACTTGATCGAATATTGAGAAAAAGTAATGAATGAGACTAGATATGAAAGGGTCGTACTTGTATAATTTATGTTGTTCGTTCAAGCGTGTGGCCACGATTTTATTAATTTTCCAACTTAAATAGCACCAAGTAGATAGATAGAAGGTACCTACAATCATATTTTTATACGCTAATAAGTTTGTGAAACAAAAAAGAAGCACTATGCAGGTAAATGAATCTTTAAAGCTTATGTTCTATAGCGTTTCTAAAATCGCACTAGATTTTAGACCATAATTCAAGGGACATATTTTCAACTATCCGACGATCTCACAATTAATCTCTGTGTACCTGAGTAGTTTATTCAGTACGAAAGCTATCAGTGTAATGTTATACGTGCGCTCCATTCCAAACATTATAAAAGAAATAATAAACACCACAAGAACTATCACACTCTATACACACAGGAAAGAAAAAGAAACC
>OY735257.1:9007808-9030700 GCA_963457715.1 Argyresthia albistria | reverse complement strand
CGACTACGTCGCAATCAAATCTAAGACTAAGTTTTTTCTTTTGTTTACCAGCATACGTTCGGCTGAACCACAACCTCCTAACTGCTGTGGTTGTCGTTGTCAAAGGATTCAAATAAGGTTCAGCTTCTTTTCTTACCTACCTGTCCTATGCAAAAAAACTTAGCAATAATCAAATTCTAATCACAATTCCAAACACTACCGTCTTTCGGAGGTAAGAGATTATTATAAACTGCATTAGAAGGCTGATATCAAGCCCGTTCCACAAGATGTAGAGTACTAAAATCGAAGTATACGAACTCATAAATCTCGTCAAGCTTCTTCGGAATCTGCTTGATGCTGCTCCGTCGCAGGTCCATCACGGCCAGCCAGAACCGGATGTTCTCATGCGAGTACTCCTTGCGCAGGAAGTTGGTGAACTCCTGCAGGCCAGTCGGGTCGGACACCAGCTCCTCGATGGAGAGCGCCCATCGCTGCACGCGCTTCTCCGTTGGTACCTCCACACTAGAAAAAATTGTTTACAGGTGAATAATTACTCATATACCTACTTGGTGTCCACAGAATACTACCCTTATATTTTCATAGGTTTTGAACTTTAATTCGATTTGGGTAGTTTGAAGCTCACGGGCCGTGGACTTTTGACGTGCGAGCTATTAGATATATCATACAATTAGACAAAAAATCTACTTTGGATCATATCGGTCAAGTAAATTTTATGTTTCTATTTATTGTGGTCGCTCATGGAGTTTGGACGATGTTATGAATTAGTTATTATCAAGGGTATGGTTGTTAAAAGTCCGTTCCCGAACTAGTAAATAAAGTCTTTTGTATCCTATCGAAATGTGCAGTAAAGAGATCATGCATAGAAATCAAATAGGTATCAGGTATTTGTTCTTATTTGATCATCATGCTTCATCAAACTACTACATCTGTCCATAGACATACCGATAAATTGATTATTGGTATTAGATGCATTATTATTAACCACGTTGGGTTTTTGCAATAATTTAACCGATCAAGGTTCAAAGGATCAATAGCAAAAATGCATTAATAGCAGGAGGCCACCACCGGTCTAAAGCTACCTAAATCCGCTGGATCCACAGATTGAGTGACAAAAAATACATAAGGGTTAGCTCGACTAATAGTTTGCATACTTATGTTTTAAGATATAAGTTACTCTATGGTATGACGTTCCGGCTATTTTTCGTGCATGTCTAAAGTAGAGGTAACTTCTAACAAAGAAAAGGACAGAGACTCACAGGGGACTGTTGATTTGCCAGAAAAGGGTGTCTTCGCTGACCCAGGGGTTCGTGGGCTGCGGCGGGGTGAGCCAGGGGTCGTAGGGAGAGAAGGTCTCCGAGTAGGCCAGAAGGGCCTCTAGGGCAATGGAAGTCTTCACTCTGGTACGGTCAAGGCTCGCTTTTAGATGTTCGATCTAGAAGACATAAGAAGAAATGAGATAGGGCTACGAGGATTCTTGCTTACATTACAGGAGTTAGATTGTTTAAAGAGATTTCGAATGTGCAGGATGTTACATTACAATTTGTATTTACAGTCGCTATGCTATCAATAAAACCACATGCCTTCACCCCCCCTGTCACTCAAAATGGTGTATTGAATAACTGGCTAAACACAGAGAAAACTGTGCCTCGAAACCCTGTTAGTCCCTCATCAGTGGAAATGGCCTCATAACAACTGAAAACTAACTGTTATACATAAACCCACTGATGAGAAGTTAGGAGAAAAGGTGTGACGGTAAATAAATAGCCGAATCTATAGTCCCGTACCTCCCGCTTGATCTGCTGGATGGTGCGCTTGCGCGGCTTGGCCTGCCGCGTGCGCACGGGCACGGGGCAGTGCTCCAGCGCGCTCGGCATGCCGGGCGGCGGCCGCGCCACGCGCCAGTATGCGCGCTCCTGGCTGTCGCTGACGATCTTGTCGCCTTTCTTGCGCTCTTTTGCTAGCCGCACCTAAGAACAGCAACGACTGATTAGAGACACAACACGGAGAAAACAGGTTAAGAGACAAGCAGAACAGACAAGAAAGCATTCATGCACGTCTTGTTTCTTTTTGGTTCTGTTCCATGCTTGTTCTCGAGTCTTGTCCGATTCCTGTCTCTGCCCATAGGTCATTATTTATGTATATCATACGTTATTCTCCCTTCCGTGCGAGAATTTCGTGCGTGATCGAAGAGCTGGCAGTTCTGCTAGGGGTGTCGCTAATAAAGGTTCGGTTAGTTACGTTGGGTTACGCAACGTTAGTTTGTTAGTCAAATCAAACCCGCTTACACGTACCTGCTCCTCAGCCTGCATCGTAATAAAGTCCCATTTCCCCGCGAGATTCTTCTTCAAGTTCGCCAGCGCTTCCAACTCGTACTCCTCTAGGCCGTGACGTTGCTTGTTGCGTAGTGTGCGCTTCACGAGGTAGATGGCGTACTCTACGTTGTCGGGGCCGACGGTGGGTGCGCCTGCGCCACCGCCCGCCACCCGAGGGGCCTGCCACGGCCAGTAGTAGGGGCTCTGGCGGAGAACATTTTATGTTTATGAAGAGGAAGGGACAGCAGCCCGCAGTGAGCCAACGTGATGGAGTTGACAATCTTATTCGTATCCGGGTAAAGGCCCATGTTCCTCGGTGGGGACATAAGTGGGCTTCAATTATGGTTTATTCATAAAGAGGCCTGTGCTCAACACTGGAGGCAGGAGGCTTAATAGAAGGATAGATCGATGATAATATTGCTACGGATTAGCGAAAAATGGCAAACGTGGCGATATCGTAGCGGAGAGGAAGCCTTAGAAAAGATAAACAAAGTTAGTCATTTTATTGATGGGATACATTAGTTTAAAATAATATGATATCAATCTAGTAGACTCCGCCCACAGAAAGAGTCAGTATGACTATCGCCAAAAAGATTCAGGTTCAATCGGATGCACATATTTGTCCTGAATTATCGGGTACCAAAGCATACTTACTTGAAACCTATAGAGAGAAGAATCATCTTTCAATATGAGATTTTTCGAATCGTTGACTGGAAAGAAGTAGCCATATTGACATAGTTGGTTGGCTAAGTTTATTGCTTCAACTGCAAAATAAAGAGACATCAATTTATTATTCCATAAATATAGATATCAAAATAGTCAAAATATCGTAACATATAAAGTGTATGTTACACATGTGCAGTGTTTACTGACAAAAGTATGCCTTATGTGCATGCAATTGCAATCATATTCTTTCGTTTGAGGTTCCAGGCATAGATCCATGTCCCTTAATCTAGAGTTCGACTTTAGTTCTTATTCTTAGGTATAGGTCTAATAACATAAGAGCTTGAAGATGGTTAATTGTACTTATTATATAATGCACTTTAAAATGTGAGGTGCTGGGGGTAGGGGGTACGGAATGGATAATGTACACTCTGCACGAATGATAACTAGGCCAGACACATACTAATTTATATTAGGTCAATTTAGCTCAGATACCAGTTGCCATAGTTACGGCCTATTTCAAAATATTATTAGATAGCGTTTATCTTTCTATTTCATTGAGGAACTTGAAATTTCACAGGTAGGTGAGTGAGTGAGTACATGAATTATCAAATAAAGTTATCTGACTGTTAATCTGGGGATTGAAAAATCACCCCTACATCATATTTACAGCAAATAATTAAATTAGATAATTATTGTTTGATTGATGATACTTCAGGGCATTCAAGTTTAGTCCAATCAGGCAAATAATTTGAACAATGAATAGATGATCTGCTGCTCTACCAAATTACATTCCATTTCTTAGTGCACAATCAACATCAGATATTTTTCAGCACGCAAAATATTCAAATAGATCGACATTTCATAAACAACCAGAAATATGTGATCTACACAGTCAAAATGAAAAAAAAAAAATGTCAATATCCTCTGTGTTATATCTATCATGGATTATATTCTTTCTGGTTGGATGGTTAATATTCTTTCTGGTTTGCTAAGATGTGTAAGATGTGTAGAACTATCTTAGAAGCTTGAGTGTTCGCCCATATAATATCTATGCCGACTGTTACTATGACGTCAGGTATCTGAGTCTTGCTTGGCAGACCATAGCAGGATGAAGACTGGTGTAGCATATTCCTGTGCAGATTGTATCACACCAGATTGCAATGAATGTCAATGTACTCTAACACCGAATTAAAGGTATGGAAGGACGCACCTCGCTCGTGTTGGAGTGACTCACCATTGCTAGATTCGTCTAGATTATACCGTTCCATAAGCCATTCTACAAGATCATAACCTGGAACAAAACAAGCAGTATTATAACAACGACAGCAGGCAACATTATTTAGTCAAACTCTCGAAAGCACACGTTTGTGCTTGTAAACTTGTTGTTTGTTGTGGCTTTCGCGCGACAAGATAGGTTTTGGATTGCGGGAGTTTGGGGGATAGCGAACCTTGACAAGCACGTTAATCAAGTGAAAGTGGAATGAAAATTAAAGCACCGCAATAAACATCTTTTCACTGGTAACATTGATGTACCAAGTTTGTCGATTGATTTATATTATTGGGCCATTGTGCCTCTGCCAACTCGTACGCGTAAAGGCGTGACGCTATCTATGTGTTACTTATGTTATAGTTACAGAAATATAGCCAATTAAAAATAGAGGCAATGGATGATGCTGGCCGATTCATACTTGCCTATTCACTATTGTGAGATGAAAGTAAATGACTGCAAAATAATAGCTTGACGATAGAAAGGCCGATGGGAAGGGGTGGTTACGTGGGGGTATTGATTTTACAATCAGACGTCGTGGACCTGTCTAGTCGGTTAGGCGAGGTTTCCACTACGGGCTGGCTTATATGCGAGTATCAGAAGTGTAGCGATTAATAGAATGAATACTTGATGCAAATCGCGAATGTTATGTTTTTCCTTGAGCTTGATTTATTTTACAAAATGTTTCTTCATAACTGCGGCGATGGGCTAGTTAATTGTCACGCAAATAGCAGCAAACGCTGAGACCGTCCCTTTTTTGTCTTATTAAACTAATGTACCCTATGTAACTGTACTTTTTATGTATTTTTTTATGGCAATATCCCAAATATTTATTTGTATTTGCACTGCACAGCATTCACTCGTAATGTAAATGAGGCATAAGAGATATTTATTTCAGACACGAAGTATGTACGTTTTGTAATAAATAAGTAACTCACCCATAAAGGCAGACGGGATGTAGGTGAGAAAGAGTTTCTGACATCTTACTGGCACACCCGATTCACTATCTTGCATTTCTTTTATCAAACTTTCCATCTGAAAATGAGAAAAAGAATTATTTAGCATCATTATTACAATTGGTGAGAAAAGGTTCGAGCTCAGTTCGAAAGGTGACTAAAGTTCGTGTGTATGCAGTATGAATATATTACACACTAAAATAATTTAGAGCTAACCAACTTCTTGATGTGCTTAAAAACAAAGTCAAACCCAGTTGCAAGAAAGAATTCTAAGCAAAATCCTGACAATCCTGACAGGATGATTTGGGCACCTGCATCTACTAAAAAGAATGACCCAGATAGGTTGTTCCGAATATCACCCTAATCCCCCCCGAGGCACGAAAAACCTCGGACCACAACTAAATTAATACGAAAATCTAATGGCCGGTCCCCATTCCTTTATCCCTTGGAGTTTATTTCTCCGGACATAAATCAGAGTTATTGCAAATAAGGCCTCGGCCCGGCGCTGATGGGCGGGAAATATCCGGAGTCTGGGAAGTGTCGATTCCACTCAAGGATGTGTTATGGGCTCGGGGTTGCATGTTGATCTGTGCTAATACGGAGACTTTGTGTATTGCGCAGAACGTGTTTGCGTAGCGCCATAGACAAATAGTAGCGCTTAGGTCAAGGGAAGAGACGAGTATAGGATAGGGTAGGGATGGGGCACATGCGAATTTTCATACAAAACTTATGAAAGTGTAACTAACTAGTATGAGTTTTGGTTGCAGATTGGGAATTACAAATATGTGTATAGAGAAAATACCAGTGGCATACAACAGTAAAAAAAAGCTCACCGAAAAAAAGAGAAAATAAGCTGCCAAGTGCGAGTTGGACTCGCGTTGAGTGGGTTTCGTGTTTGTGGGGTTAAAGTTGTGGATTTCGGCGTTAGTATGGGATATGGGTGCAAAAATGTGACTGCATACCAAAAATAAGATTTTTAGGACTTCGGTAAGTACCCTAGAGGTTTTGATGTATGCGAATAGGTCGTATTATTAAAGATAAGATAAAGATAAAGAATCATTTATTCAGGAACATACGTAATATGCAGATCTTAATCAAGGACTCTATGTGCTGCCATGGGAGGGCATATGAATATAACATTATAAATTAGAATGATAACTTAGAGGTAAATAATACATTGTCGTCAGCTTTATAAAACATCACGGAGGTATTCATCGACACTGTAATAAACTTTATTGAGCATAACTTTTTCAAAATTAGCCTTAAAAATATTATAAAAATACAATTAAGATCCTCACACTGTCCGCTTTAATTTGATATGTAACACGGCATATTTTTTTCTCATTTGTTCCCTTAAAAGTGCCCCCATATTATATATTTATATATTTACACTGCACCTCTGTCTTTGGGTCATAGATATTTATATGTTTCCCAATTTTCAACTTGATCAGTTCAATATATTCTGAGTTAATTACCTGTGACGGACGGACGACCAGTGATCCACGCACGAGTGATCCTATAATTTAAGGGTTTCTCCTTCTGAGATACAAAATCCTAAAGCTCCATTGCTCCATCCCTAAGCCCACAACTTCCGAACGGGCGGTAGTATACAACAATTTTAATATTATATATGTATTGACGTTGACTAAGCAATCTGTATGATTTTATGGTCAATAAAAATAACCGGCCAAGTGCGAGTCGGACTCGCGCACGAAGGGTTCCGTACCATTATCTATAAAAAACGGCAAAAAAAAAGTATGGGAGCCCCCCCTAAATATTAATTTAATTTTAATTTAAAAAAAAAAAGTA
Source organism: Argyresthia albistria (assembly GCA_963457715.1). Classification (NCBI taxonomy): domain Eukaryota; kingdom Metazoa; phylum Arthropoda; class Insecta; order Lepidoptera; family Argyresthiidae; genus Argyresthia; species Argyresthia albistria. The sequence goes on along the minus strand of OY735257.1, from coordinate 9,023,690 downwards.
AATAATATACTCAATATATTGTGAACATTTTAAGCGTCTACCTGCTACCATTATCAATATCGAGCAAAAATGAGCAAAAAAAATCACGTTTGTTGTATGGGAGCCCCCCTTAATATTTAATTTCTTTTGATTTTTAGTATTTGTTATTATAGCGGCAACAGAAATACATCATCTGTGAAAATTTCAACTGTTTAGCTACCACGGTTCATGAGATACAGCCTGGTGACAGACAGACGGACGGACGGACGGACGGACGGACGGACGGACAGACAGCGAAGTCTCAGTAATAGGGTCCCGTTTGGCACCCTTCGGGTACGGAACCCTAAAAATTGACTTTGACTTAAAAAACATATTTTTTTGTCATGTCGTGAACTTATTTATCAGTGGAGCTATAAAAAGCGAGGATTGCAAAAATTTACTCAAATTATATGCATTTATCATTCCCTTTTCATAGTCGTGGGAAAGAACATGCGAGCCGTAGCTTGTTGTTATTGTCTGGGTTGTTGGGCTATGCTATACATATAGTTCTGTACCTCACTTAGAGCTCGTCTAAGCTGAAATGACGCGCCCCACTCCTTGGTTTCGTATTTACTTGTCATACAAAACCAAGGAGTGGGGCGCGTCATTTCAGCTTAGACGAGCTCTACCTCATGTTAATTTTTGTAAATAAAGGGATTAAATTAAATGCAATGAAGCAATGGCATAAAAATCTTTATCATTGTCAAAAGAAAGTACAGTACGAAGCCATTGTTTTGGCACGTCGGGTCTCGTCTCGCTCTCTCTCTCTCTCCCGCCAAGTCAAACACCGATTATCTTATCATACTCGGGGCACGTCGGTCATCGGGTGCCGCCCCGGCGTGCCAAAACAATGGCCCCGTACTGTACAACTTCGTCATAATAGACATCGACCTCTTATAAAACACTAAAAATCATACACTCGTCATAAGAAATGGAGTCATAAAACTTAATCAGCTTCTGGATTTCCTTATTTTAGATGAATAACTGAGTAAGCTGAGCTGAGCTTTAGTGATAGTACGTTTATAGGTTATGCTTGCATCAATTCATAACATAAACCATGTAATAGACTGAATTGTATTTCATAAACTTTTGAATTTTGTGACCTTGTAAACCAAGGACAGCCACAACTCCAAACTACGCAAAAATCACTTGATATAAAAAGCCGCAACGACGTCACACTGATCCTTCTAGGTCAACCATCTCGTGTGGAGGGCGCTCTCGGCTGTGGAGCCCCCGATCGCCTTTGAGGGCGCTTCGAGGGCGCTTCGAGGGCCCGAGGGCGCTGCAGCGGTGTGGGCAGAAGGTTTCTAAAATAGACTCTTGAGTTTATAGTCTTGCTCGTAAGGTATTGCAAAGATGTTTTTTGAAAACGATTTTCTTTTAATTTGTAATTAAAGTACCTATACATATTATACGAATTGTTTTGTGTGGCATATTTTGCTTCGTGGGATTGTTTTATAATAGTAGGTAGCTAGGGCTCTTGTAGCTTTCTCTTATTAGGGACATACCTAGATCCGGAAGCTTAATAGGGACATACTTACATCCGGAAGTTTATTTTACTAGCTTTATTCTCTTTCGCTTTCTTAGCTTTGACCGATTTAGTTTATTAATGGATTCCATTTTGTTTGGCAAGAAGTCATCAAGAAGTCATCAAAATAACTGGGTGTTAAATCACGTATCGCCTGTACCACAAGATGAGAGGCTCTCTTCACAATGTGCACTCCAGCACGAGTGGCTAGTGGGAACAAAAGCCTAGCTCCCGTAGCCAATCGTAACAGACTGCGATTCGCTGAGAGCGATGACGCTATCACACAAGTGGACGTGATTGGCCAGATTAGCTGGCTCATTTAAAATTAGCTGATTGAACAAGCAATTGTAATGCAGATTTTCATCAAAACTATGGAGAGAGACCCTTTATCATGCTTTTGGGCTTTAGTTATTGTTCTGAGGCTTTTGGTAAAGTAAAAAACTTTACGAGGGTAAGGTTAAGGTAGCATTGAACAAACTAACGAACTCATTTTTAACCGACTTCACAAAAGGAGTTCTCAATTCGGTTGTATTTATATAACACAAAAGTGTTTGTTACCTCGAATTTAGTAGTAAATATGAACAAATTTGAATTATTCATTTTTATATGATAGAGCATGCTTTCAGTTTGGTCTCATTTCTTGAAGTTTTCAAATCCATCCATTAGATCTTGAAAATACGTAAAAACACCTTAAAATTTTTGTCTGTTTACCTAGACGACATCATAATGAAAAGTTAAAAATATTTGCTTGTGATTGGGCTACTGAAGTCGGTTTTTCTTTGAAAAAATATTATTAAACAATATTTAACCCCCTAAGTCGAGCCATTGTCATTCTACAAAATTATAAAAAAAATACATTAAAATTAGTTTGACAGTGGGGCCAATTCTCTAGGGCACACGCACTAAAATTACTTGACAATATTAGCTCCGACGCTCTTACGCGGTTGGCATAGATTTCATTTTCGAACTCACTTTTGAATTAGTTCATCAGTACATTAAAATAATTCAAAAGTAAGTTTGAAAATGGAATCTATGGCGACCGCATAAGAGCTGTCGGACTTAATATTGTCAACTAATTTTAGTGAGTGTAACCTAGAGAATCGGCCACAATGGGTACCAACGTCAAAAATTAGACATTCATTGATGTCTTGGTACCCACTGTCAAAATAATTTTAATGTCATTTTTTTTTAATAATTTTAATGTCAATATTGTTCCAAAAGTGGGCACAGTATTGCCTCTGCCACCCCGTGGGAAAGGCATGACGCTGGTGATGCCATGATGTTGTTATTGTTGTTGTAAATTATTGATAACTAATGACTGACTACGTGCATCACCAACACCACCAGCATCACCATCTTGTGATTATGATACTACGAGCTACGAGTACTACCTAATCTTTAATTATACCAGTTTCAGTCAGAATTTATCATTTAGGTCTTTGTACTGCTATTATGAATGTACGATAGTTCGTCATTTGATTAAATTGATTGATTCACTAATTAATTATCGATATTTGAAGAAGATTTAAGAAAATATAGAGGTAATACCCGAATAAGCATTAACTGCCATTACACAACAAATACCAACAAAATCTTGTTAAAAACAGTAACATATCATTAGAATGAAAAGAATAATAGTATATTGTGCTACCTCCATCAAAATTTTGTTTTTTCTACACGAAGAAAGTATACGCAAATCGCTACGAAAACTACGCCGTAGCGGCGTAGCTGGGTCTCGTAGCACTGGCAGCGTAGCTTTTGCTACGACAAACGCAGCGTAGCGTTGGTAGCGTGTTCGTAGCGCACCCCATTCTTTCTATGACGAGAAGAAAAAGTATTTCAATGTATCATTATTTTTTCTATGGATGGTTCATTCTATTGATATTCGTGTAAATTAAAGCCGAAATAAACTTCGAGCATACTATTCATAAACAACTCAATATAAATACTTTAACCTACTCCATTTTCTCCAGCGATGGAAAAGTTTGCAAAATATGGACGCTGAAGTGAAAAAATTCTGTACAGCAAAATCAATAAAGCTGCAATATTTTATATTGTTTCTGTCCGTTGTACGCTCGTAAACAAAACGTCAACAACAAGCAGGCACTGGCAGGCATTGTTATTTAATACGACAAATCGATCTTTCCACTACATAACACCGCGTTGTACGTACATGTACCTATCGTGTACAGGCGAACAATGAATTAAAAATAATCAGAACGGAAACTCCGAGGCTAGAATGCAATTCCGACAATGGAGTTCGTGACGACCGTCGTATAAATGAAGATAGAACGAATAAGGCGTCGCTGAGAAACCTCGGACGGACATTAAACGGGTTTAAAAACTTTTAAAAGTGGACAGTAGGAGCATTTTGTTCCGTTCATAAGAACTCATGATTAATCTGTATTTGCATTTCTACAAATTAAACGCTCGACTGATTTGCATTAATAAAATGCTGTTGAGGATATTATGTAACAGATTAAGAAAACGCAAAGAAAATGCCGAAAATCTTTTATTTTTTCTATGGATGGATAGTTCAACTTAATCATAAATTTAAGTTGACAATTTCGCGGTGCACAGAGTTATCACGCAAAGAGTTCGGTTCGTCGCGATATGCGTATTGTGCTCAACGAAGTTTCGATATGGGTTGAGTATGAAGATGATATTTTTACCACTAACTATAGTAGGTATACTAAGTTTCAAAGCCGCGCTACGACCAGGGGTATGATTCTCGCGCATTTGACATACGGATATCGATACCTATATCGAGCGTTTTCCATTCAAAATCTCTCGATATAGGCGTCGATATCCTAATTGAATGCGCGAGCATCGTACCCCAGCTCTAGCTAGATGATTTTAAATGTGTATAAGCATGCGTCATAAACGTCATGATTTCACCAGGCAGTGGCGGGGGTAATGAACTAATGATACCTATCTTTGCGTGACTAAAATATTGCCAACAAGCCCAAAATTATCATGAAATATAAAGTGGTACGCGATGAGGCGTATAAAGTTATACGTTTCGTTCGGCATAACTATGGTTCGGAAGAACTGTTAAAAAGTTAATAATATTAAAATTATGAACAGAGAACAGCTTTTCAACGATGTTTTGGAACGCGGTGGAGCTGAAACTAACGCTTGATGACAGGTTCGTTGCATTAAGTTGCGTAGAACTAGCGCCCCCCTGTAAACGTCATTCAAGTGCCAAAAGGTCGTTGAAAGACTTTATAGGTTAACAAATATCACAATTTACGTCCATGTCACAGAAAATGTTCCAACTCAGTTTCCTTGGAAATGCGCGCAAGTTGATTTGTTTCCTTTTGTTACAACAAGTTAGTACGTATTTCCATTCCCATCCCCATCATATACTATACCCGGTACGTATAAATTACCCTCTTTTTTATCTTTGTTTTAAGCTTACTACCATATGTTTTGCCTAAAAATAGAAGCCTTGGCCTAAGTCTAGTTTAAGTTCTCTGGTAATATTATTTTGTACTGTGCTGTAGCCTTTGTTAAATTAAATATAAATAAATAAATAATATATTTGCTCGTTTTAATCGGTATAATCTCAGACATAGGCCGAACAAACTATTATATAAACGCCGGAGCGAGAGGGTTAAATAAAAAATAATTGCTGCATTTTCTTTGTATTAAAAGTTTGCGGAAGAGTGAAGAATTTGTTTATTTATTTTCTTCGTTTCTATAGTACACGTGCTCGAGTAGGTACTCGTTTTGTGAGGAGTACAGTAATAAAGGTTTTATTTCTCATTATATTTATACATATAGGTCCCGCCTTTTTCCTTAGCAACTGGCAGAGCCCAAAATTGGTCACCCTTAATTAACATTACTCATACTGTCATACTATATTTTGCTATTTATTGTTTTTACCACTAATGAAACAACACCAAAAACAGGTAAGACGCAAAATTGCAAGGTTATACCATTATACTTGGCTTACACCCTTGCCTTTCGTACTCTTTTTAACTGACTTCAAAAAAGGAGGGGGTTATCAATTCGGTTGTGTTATTTTTTCATATTTTTTATGTGAGTTTATTTATTTATTTATTTATTTATTTACATTAATCAATTGTGTCATTACAGCGAATGCCAAGTCGGCACAAATATACAAAATTCAATTATAATTCAATTATTTCTGGTTAAATTACAATAACATGAATATAGGTAACAAATTTATTCAATGTTAAAAGTGCAATACAATAGTAGGTCAAAATTTCATAAGTCAGAAGACAGATTTTTTAGGCTTATTATCGTGTTCATAGACGACATTCGCATCCCGCGCGGACACGTAAGTGATAGTTCATGAACTGTTTTTTTTTTAAGTTTTTTGGTGAATATACATAAGTACACTCTTCTCATCTAGCGATCAAACAGGCTAAGCAGGCCGTTAGCTCAAATCAGCCAGGTAGATATTATTTTTTTTTTAGCCATTGAAGTGTCCCACTGCTGGGCAATTAATATGTAAGTAAATTACTTTAGATTAGAGAAACGATCTGAGTAAATAAATCTCCCATCCATCTCGATACAATCGTGTCGCTCGCTGCCCGTTCATATTCCAATGAAACGGTGCGTGAAGGTGAAGATTTGAGCTCGACTATGGCAAGCTCGGATTCACCCGGGCCTGTGGGCGGCCGAGGGGGTAACCGGAGGTGGGGAGGGGGTGTGACGTCACCGCATCGATCGCGCCCGCTCGCGATTTCAGACCACGACCACGGCGTCGTCGGAGCCCGACCGCCTTCCGATTTCGGACCCTTAGCAATCCCTGATCCTTCGATTCGGATTTTTCTCATACATAACGTATTTTCCCCTAGCTTAGATGGACCAATAGTCTGCGGCTCGTGACTAAAATCCAAGAAATGGGTAGTAGAGCTGATCACAAAAATATCTCGCAGCTACAATGAATAATATAATCCAACAACATGTGCCATAAAAAGAAGAACCAAGTGTTATGTTATGTTGCAACCGTTGCCTATGCTTCCTATGTATCTGTTAGCGTAAGATATCTACTTACTATTTAGTTTTCGATAAATATCTTATTATAATATAAAAGTATTATGTAATTAAACATGGTTACAATCGTACCTCTGCCGCACCGCATAGAAGAAAAAAATATTGTAGGTTTCGATACACGTGCATTTCGTATTGCACAGCACATACAACCAACGACGTCAAAGTCTGTTTATTGCGGTTTGTGATTCATATTCGGCTATGGTGATGGCTCGATTGTAATTACTTATAAAAGGAATAGAAGACACTCAAGACCTTTAATTGAGCGATGTTATTATGTACAATGACAAGTGTAACATAGAAAAGTTATTATTATTCCGTGACTATGTACGCAGCTATACTTTGTAAGGAAAATCAATTTTATATTTAGTCTCTTGGACGCACAATAAAAGGATGGGGCTCCCACCCTGCAGTGGGCGGAAATAAGCTGCCCCGATATGATGATGATGAATGATGATCTATTTATGTTGCAAATGGATCGCGTCAAATCCCTAAACGGGATATACTGAAACCGTAATTCTACTGTGAACCTTAGAACATTGGGACTAGAAATGCCTTCCGAATGAGATCCCACGCATGCAGCATCGTACACGTGTTATAAGTAATACCTGTAAATAAACCACATCACAAAGCGTCACGCCTTTTCCCACAAGGAGAGGCAGAGGCACAATATACCACATACATAAAGGAAAATAATTCAGCCACGAGCTAAAATGGCAACTCCAATGTTACACCCCGTTGGCAGTGAAAGGCTAAAAATACGTACTCGCTAAGTTATTCAGCAAGTGCTAAGCGCCGCACCGCACCGTTTAGGCATAATTGCTAACGTGCGAGCGGGAGGTTGGCCTCATGTTAAATTCACCAGAGTGCTAAAAATGCAGATATGAATAGAAAAGCTGACGCACTGTTAAATTGCGTACGCTTTTGTCAAGGATTCGGCACAACACCGGGCCACGGGCCACGGGCGTGGGAGGTTTGAAAGCCGCTGCTCTGTCAGTGTGGTGGTAATTAGACCATAATCGCTGAAATTGGCTGAGGGTGAAACCAGACGAGCTCAATTTTTTGAGTTGTGTGTGAGTGAGTCGCATAATTTCGGTCGCGAAATGTCTGCTACATTCGGTATCTATACAAACTAATGAATACTACACAATTACATGTCTTTTCAACCAGAAGATGTCATGTCTTTTTAGCTGAGCTTTTTAGAATACTAATCGTTATAGTTATAAAATTAGACGGTTCATTTCTGATAAACCGTTGGATTTGTATCGAGTGAGTAGAGATTAGAATAGAATAGAATAGAATAGAAAGCACATTTATTCAACTGTTACAATACACAAAACACAGCTATAACAAATTATAAACAGAAACAAGTAGGAAATAAAATATACACAAGACAAAAAGAACAGTAAAAATAAGGTCGGGCAGAACGGCGCCATGAAGTGTGTACCGCAACAGCGAAACGGCTCCGACTCAGCATGTGTTACAGCACCTCCAGGAGATTCTGCAACGCTGATATTCTGTCGGTACCTATTAGAGAGTGAGTAAGATTGTAGAGAAGGTACTAGGCACGGGTTTGACTCTAACCAATATCCATTACAAATTTGGCTCTTGGCATTGGCGGAGTGTTTCTACAGCCAGTTCTTCGTTGGCTGGCGGTTCTTTTGTGCCTTTTTGTCCCGGGGGGCGTTTTGGCGCGCAACCAAATGGGAGCTCCCATGCGCTTGACGGTAGAAAGTGATTGTGGGCGTCATAGTACGATATGAATAGGTTGGCAAATCTGTTTCCGCTGATAGGCTATCCCCGAGTAAGACTGAGTGGAGAATAGCTGACTCAACTTGGGAGAAACTGTGCCTACTACCTACCCAGTACGGGAAAAGGCTTATTAGGCCCTATTTAGGTATGTTACAAATAATTTTATACCTACCTTCGCAAACGTCAAATCGCATACATTTTCTTAGCGGGTCAATCTCCGCTGTCATTTTATCCGGTGCAAGGTATAGGTCTGTATCTATACAAATCAGTAAGAATGCGGCCTGCCCTACACATCCTTTTGTACTCTGAATTAGGTACCTGCATAAAGCAATATAACACAACGACATAACGTGGTTAAAGGCTTAAATTGATTTGAAATTATTCACCATTCTCTCATTTTACTAAAATTAATTCAATTATTTTAAAATATATCAATAAGCCAGCAGCAGTGGCCTCAGGTCATATAAGTAAGGCTGTAGCAGTTAATAAGTGCGTTTGACTCAGGGTTGATGAGGATTCCTCTTCCTGGAATGTGGAAGTTCCTCATATTTTTGAGGTTCCGCATCCTCATCCTCTTCCCCAAAATCAATCAAAAATCAAAATCAAAAACTCCTCTTCCGCTTCCTCTTCCTCATATATTAAGAGGAATTTATGAGGAATTTCGAACGCTCGCTGCGCCGCCGCCGGCCGCCGAACAAGAGAAATTCTATTTCCATTCTCCGTCCTTCACTCGCTGTATTAATCGGTTAAAGCAAGAAAGAGATGTAAACACGTGAACAAGTGCGATATATGTAAGTTACCTGTATGAACTTCTTAGTCTATTCCTCTTCCGCATCCCTTCCTCTTCCGCATCCTCTTCCTCTTCCTCATCCTCATCAAAATATCCTCATCCTCATCCGCATCCTCAAAATGTATTTCTAATAATTCCTCATCCTCATCCTCTTCCTTATAACCACTTCCTCATCAACCCTAGTTGACTCGGCGGCAGGGCGGGGCGGGGCGGGGCGGGGCGGGGCGGGCGGGGTGAAAACAATTGAACTCCTAACTTCTTGTAGCATAAACGGCTTCACCCTACTACGGCTTCACGAAATTCTTTAATTATTTACAGGAGAGCGGCGAAGTTGCCAGCTTACGATATTATTGGCGCGAAACAATAAAAAGTTGGAGGGCGGAGGTATTAAGAAAGCCAGGCCAGAATTATTATAACTAGGGGTGGGATCAGGGAGCACTTATCCAGTGGAGAGCGCATAGATACATTTTCCTTTGAAACACAACTCACTCACCAATTTACGGGCGGCGGGGGGCGAGGTAAGAGAGCTGTGATTGGTCAGCCGCCGCCGCGCCCCGTTGCGTAACTGTCTGGCGGCCCGTCATCGTATAATATATAGGTTGCGTATGCGAACGTTTGTTGAATACAACAAACGTTTGGCGAGCCGCATTCCCCCGCAGGCGCAGTCAATTGGATATATAGTCTCTGGGTGGGATGGATGTCTCGATTGGTTATTACATTGACGACGTGTCGACTTATCGAATATGGCGATAATCTCGGTTGCTTGCGTGGATACATCCTGATTGACGATACGCCCTACTATGACATGACACCTCATGGTATTTATTCATTTTACGAAATAGAAGCCTCCATAAGGCTAGACGCATGCTGGAGACGCAGGCGGCGCAGCACAGCACAGACGGAAATGTGCATGGCAGGGCAGTTGAGGCAGACACAGGCGCCCAGCGCATGCTGCGAGATGCGCAGAGCAGACGTAATCAGTCGCACACAGCACACGGATTCCATTCGCGTCCTAGCTACCAAGGAATAGACATTTGATGACAAAATGAGTTCGGAGTAGTCTGATAATGAAATGTACGAGTTGTTGCTGCTTTACAGTTTGTAACAAACAAAAACACGTCTCGACCTGCACGCGTGTCGCAGAAATCTGTGCCGGCACTACAACGAGAGAGACGCAGAGCAAAATCTGCTCTGCCCTGCGCTGCGCGACCTGCGCCGCCTGCGTCTCCAGCATGCGCTTAGCTTAAGTGCTTAGCTTAAGTGAAATGTTGCGATGATATAAAGAAGAGGAAAGAAAGAAATGACGTTTATTTCACAACAAAAAAAAACCACATTTTTAATGTGAAACATAAAACAAAACATAAAACATAAACAGAGTCCAGCGAAACAGTGGGGGCTATTTGGGAGGTGTCAAAACCACTAAACTAGAGGAACTAAAGGCACTAAACTGACAACCTTCAAATCCGACTGCTCTTGCGTGGTGACCACAGATTTCATTTTCAAACACATCATTTTAATTAGTTTATTTAGTATAGTTCGTGTCGCCTACCAAATCGCAGGCAATGTATGGCTAGGTAGTGTCGCGGTGTGTCCTTCCTTTCCCTCTGCTGTGCAAAAGACCCTCAGCATTGTGCGGAGGGCGGGGGCCCTCAGCGCTTGTTTTCAGTTAGTGCCATGATATCAATGATCTCGGGGTTATTTATTAAACACGTAAGTATTTATAACATGTCACTTCATTGTCTGTAAGGGCAACAGAAATACACATTCTGTGACACCAAATACAAATAATAAAGAGGCAATGGATGGGGACAACGGGACAGCCGGTGACGGGGCAGACAGACGGACGGACGGACATACTTATAGCGGAGGCTTAGTAATAGGGTTTTGTTTGGCAACATTCGGGTCACTGTTGACTTGTTGTTGTTTGACGGCCTCTGTGGCGCAGCGGTTGAGCATCTGCCTACCATGCGAGAGGTCCCGGGTTCGAATCCCGGCTGAGGACAAAAAAACATCCCCAGGTTTTGAATGTTTACATGTTTGTGATGTCGCTGTTTCTGGTTCCCACGACACATGGTATCCTAGTGTGGGGCCAGAAGCAATGTATGTGCCTGTATGTAAATGTTTATGTTTACTAGTAAACCCTATCTATGGAAGGGTTCTTCAGCGCCATTTATCGGATTTTGAAAAATCACCTTATGAAAGTGTCTCATGCTGCATTTAAATAATAATCACCAGATTATAATGAATTCTCGTGATTCAATTAGTTTAATCTACACTAAACAATTTGAATTTGTTACGAATAACTCAGCCTACCAATTCGAATATTTATTTGCACATCTAACTTCTTGCATTGCGGTTCTCTTAGCAGCAGCACGGTCAGATTGACGTTATACGCTATTTGCGGCGCGCGATGATTGACTTAATTAATATCAGTATTTTGCTTTAGCCCGCAATTAGAGGTGTTGATTGCGCAAAGCGTTTCATGAATCTTTGAGCGAAACTCATGCGACGACGGAGCCATTAAATCAGCTGGAATGCGCTCCGGATGTAGAGTAGAGTCGTATCAACTGATGTGACGACGTGAGTTAATGATTTTTTTTTTTTTTTAATTTAGCCATCAAAGTGTCCCACTGCTGAGCAAAGGCCTCCCCCTCTTTCGTCCACACTTCCCTGGTCTGTGCCACCTGAGTGCCACCTGATGAGTTAATGATATTACTTAGACAAAATAGTTGTGAGATTTTGATCGCGAGAGTGGAAGAAATATGATGGTCTAGCTAGCCAGAGAAAATAATAGTAATTAGTAAAGACGCGTAAAGGCCTACGCAGACCGGGACGGCATGGCAAATTTTTACCAATGGACATTCAAACGTATCAGAAATAAGACATAAATTGCTACATTTTAAAAATTATGCCGTGGCATCCCGCGGGATGCCTCTGCATTATTTAAAAGAATATCAATTTATGTCTTATTTCTATAGGGATACGTTTGAATGTCCATTGGTAAAAACTTAAATCCCTTGCCATGCCGTCCCAGTGTGCGTAGGCCATAAGTGAGTTCCACATTACTCGGCCGCGGTTGTGTGAGATGTCCAGGGCCACGAGTCGCGTACATAACCGCATGGCAATAATAGCTATAGCGAGGGCGCAAAATCCCGTTTTGTTTGCAGCCGCTGTCGACAAGCCAAAGCCGATTCTGTACGTGACTCGCGGCCCAGGGCTAGTGCTAGTGGTTTGGTACGCAATGTTTACAGTACCACCATCTTAGCTGGAGAATGAGCGATGGTGCCACCCAGAGACTATATATCCAATTGACTGCGCCTGCGGGGAAATGCGGCTCGTCAAACGTTTGTTGTATTCAACAAACGTTCACATACGCAACCTATGTACGATGACGGGCCGGCAGACAGTTTCGCAGCGACGACCAATCACAGCTCTCTTACCTCGTCCCCCGCCGCCCGTAAATTGGTGAGTTGTCTTTCAAAGGAAAATGTATCTATGCGCTCTCCACTGGATAAGTGCTCCCTGGTGCCACCATACCTATATTACCATACTACAAGTCTCCAACTGAACAGCATACACCATACAGCTGTCCAACGACATTTTGGCGTGCGGTGACAGCAAACTAACGCTTTTTGACAGGTTCATAGCATTAGGTTGCGTAGAAGACTACGCTACGTGACGCCCCCATGTAAACGTCACTCACACACCAGAAGATCGTTGGACAACTATACATACAAACTGACAGCTGAGTGACGTTTTCACAGTGCAGTAGCGTCAGTAGTTCCGCTGTGGCCGTTCTCTAGATAACTTATAATGGTGGCTCTGTACATTGTTGTGGCAAGTTTGTCAGAAGACTCACCCTATCGAAGGCGAGGGGTCGGTGTCTGGGCACGTCAGCGAGTTCCATGTTAGCGGCGGTACGGGGCGGGGGGCGCGCGCGGCGGAGCGCTACCCGACCTCCATGGGCGTCTGACGCCGGCGCCGCATGCCGCTCGCGTCCGCGGTGCGCCCCCGACACCTGCAAGATTTAACACTATGTATGTATAGCCTATTCGTGATAAGAATGCAGTGAAATTAAAATTAAAATCTGTTAACACACACTCACAGGACAGGACACAACCGTCGCGTTCGAAAGTTTGCCTTCAACTGGTCACTGTGAACTTGGCTTGATAACTGGAAACGATTTGATTGGTTACGGGGCGTGGCTAGGCCGCCGGACAGTGATGACTCCACTGCATTCTTACCACGAATAGACTATATACTGTTAGTAATTAAGAAAAATAACAACGGTCCCGTAGCGTCAGGCCGTTTACGGCAACGAGAACGGCCAAAGTGAAGATGAGACGGCTCCTTGACATCGCCAAGACACTAATGAATGATGGGGGTTTCTCGCAGTGACAGCGGCGGCTGCCAAGCGGCGCGGCGTCACGCCTTTTCCGTGAGTTATAGAAGTTTGGCATGAAAGGGAGGCAGGGGGGAGCTAAATGCAATGTGGTATTTTCTGAATATCAAATAAGTACTAAGTATATTTAGAACACACTGTGACATTTTGAAAAAAATGTCATGTATTACTACATGTATCACGCCCACCCCAACCAAATCCTAAAATCTACACCTGCTGGCTCTGTGCGGATCTGCGGAATTAACGGCTGACTGGGCTAATGTAAATAATGGATTGCAGTTCCATTATTCATTGCCAATTCGAAACTGCTTTTCCCGCTGAGATCAACGCAGCTGATGCGTTGCGCTGACGCACATCTACAATTCAATTTGTTGCCATATAAGTTAGTGCTTGCTATGCTATAAAGTTACAAGAGCGTGAAATTACTCCAGTACCTAAGGTTCTAATTGTTGACTAGAATTTAGGTAACTTTACTATTACTAATAATACAAACACGAAGCTATTATATAGACATCACTAAAACGTACAAAATATTTATCACCTTTACTAACAACTAATAGAATAGTGCTGGCCAGGGACTAAGAAAGTAGCTAAGTAGATTAGAACATCCATCCATTTTCTCGATTTTGTTAAACAAGGTGCATTTCATTTCGACTTTAAAACAATTTCTGGAAAGATGCTCAGTTCCTCTTAACCATAATAATGATCCTAATAGGGTCGATTTCAGGTCACACGAATGACGCGTCATTCGTGTGAATGAATCCCATTCGTGTGACATAAAAATTCGTGAAATCGACCCTCGTAGAAGATTCGTAACGCTTGCAACGCTATTTGCAGCGTGCCGTAACAACGTTCGTAGCAGATTCGAAACTCTTGCAACGCTATTTGCAGCGTGCGTAACACCGTTCGTGGGACGATTTCACGTCACGCAAATGACGCGTCATTCGTTTGATTTAATCTCATTCGTGTGACACAATAATCGTGAAATCGACCCAATAAGTACTTTCTGTTTCACCCTATGTTGAAACATTTACCGCATTACTGCACCCAACCAAACGTAAAACAAAAATTACACACCTCATGCATGATATTTTTCCTATTCAGTGATATGATAATACACTAATAACACAAATATCTAGGAACTAAGGAATGCGAGACACAAACACATGTCACACATGACATGACACACAACTTACCCAAGTTGGTTAGCACTAACACCTTGTTAGTTGTTAATATACTTATTTAAGGTCGGTAGGTACCTACCTACCTAACATAATCCGTGATCAAAACATAACTGGCTCAGGCACTGTGACACAATAAAATAAGTACTTTCCTTATGTGGATACCTAATAACCGACAAGGCAACGATGAAACAGTCATGCGCAGCTGTACGTACAGTATAGACCATTTGCAAGGCTAGATTGACCAACTAGGTTTTACTAATCCTTGCTTCGGAATGATGCTTGCGTGACAATAACCCTTCATATAAGTACTCGTATCTTACGTAGATCGTTGGTTTTATACATCTGTCGAGTTAAATTGTAGTTCTTGGTTATCTATTGTTAGTAGAGGGTATGATTAGTTTAATATACGCGGATGCGAATACCTTCATTAGCCATGCTGACGAGATGACGAATTCGTCTAGTGACGCCATTCTGTAATGTTCCCTCTGGAACATGATTACAAAACATTTATTACATAAAATATCATAATGGGAGCATATTATTTTCCTTGAGCATTATCACCATCCGGTAGGAAAGATACCTTCATTTCAATGAACAACTTCAGTTAACAAAAAAACACGTATGGATACGGTTCACAAGATTTTCAAAGAAAAATGTTGCAATAGGAAGTATTCAGCGTGGCAAATATAAATAGGTAGAGGTAAGTACCTACCCGGAAAAGACTTATATCTATTTCTAGTAGATATAAATTGAGAATAATACGCACCTTGTCAAAGACGAATTATAATGTTAATTTCGGGAGCATTAAACATCTAAAGACTAGTAAATCCGCTTGGTAGAGCGGTAATTCGTAACCGAGATTCAATTAGTACACTTATTTATCGTCGCCGCGTCCTCTGCAATAATATTGGTTTTGTAAATAGATTTCCGATCGCAGCTAATTCGTCGTCGCGTAGTTTCGTTCACGAACCGCGACAGACGCGGTCCGCGGCGCGATATCTTCTGATAAAACAGATAAGGAACTTCGTCCGCCAAAATCTCATCTCAAGTCGTAAATTTAAGACTCACAAGGGAATTTTGGAGGCTTAACCACCTTAGATAGCCGAGATAATGGACGGCTACGGCAAAGGTTGACGTGGCGAATGGATAAATAGAGCACCAAGTATACTTTAAAAAATATCGG